>VWPV01018924.1:0-68862 GCA_013389885.1 Geococcyx californianus
CTATGATTTTATGATATGATTTTACCAAAGTTAGATCAAACTTCACCAGTTTGATTACCCTCAATGCTGAAATCACTGGTTTCAAAGAAAAGTGGAGAACAGCCAATGTAATGTACCTTGAAAAGTCCTTTATTAAGGACTTGTGACACAATCTCCCATTTCTCTTCACTCTTAAGCTGAGGATGAATGCATGATTAAATTTGTAAAAATCAGCTGAAAAAACTGGATTCAGAAAATATTAATCAATAATTTGACAATCAGCTGGTCACTACTGTCAAGCAGAGTATCCCACAGATGGTATCGGTGCCAATATTTTTCTGTAGCTTTGTAAAACAGAATGCACATACAGTAAATTTGCAGAAGTGAAGAGTTCTTATTTGCTACCCTTATTTCCATGGTTAAATTAACTAGCTATAGCTACTGAGAATGTGAATAAAATGCTTGAAGTAATTTTTAACTTTTTTGGGGGATTAAGTTTATGAGATTGTTATCACATGACAAAGAAAGTATTAGGCATTCTAAAGTTTGAATAAGTTTATGAAACACAGCATACCTTTCATAAGGTCTTAAGTTGCGAAGTGTGATAGGGCATAGGTGCAGCTAAAAGTCGTAGTATACTCTAAATGTAATGCATGTAGTGACATTTATTTCTATCTTCTGTTAATACTCTGATTCAGCAATTTGAAACACGTTTCTCAAATAAGTTTGGGTGTATTATGCTTACCATATTGTTGTTGAGAAAAATAGCATCCCTGACCCTTGTTACTACTTTTGGAAATATTTAGCCAGATGTTAACTTCAGTTTTGACACTTGGAAGTGTGAATGACACATGAAATTGTGAACAAAATTTAAATGCACAAGAAATAAGGAAACCAAACTCTTCCATGAAATGACTAGGTGTAAACCAGAATGGCAAATTCTGGACTTCTTTTTTAAAGGAGAACTAGAAAATCCACAACCAAAGACACAGGGTCAAAATTACTGTAGCTATGTGACAAATATTTCAGAATCCTGGTAAGGGTGAAGGAAACAGTTCAGAGGCTCTGAACTCCACTTTCAGAGAGGCATCTTACTGGAGGTGAAGGAAAATTGCATACATTTGCAGAGGATGTTTTGAGATTATCTGCCCATGTTCTCTCTGAATTCATGCATGCCTAAGCATTCCTGATTCTGCCCTTAGAAGTAAACAATAGTTCAGAAGATAAGCTTATTGCTGTCCAGGTTTGAATTTGCCGACTGAGGTCCAATTTTTCATATCTCGTCCATTTCAAAGAAGTTGTTGAATGTGAAGAGATGTTAGATTTGGCTTCATGTGTAATTTTAAAATGGTACAACCTGTAAGAAAAAAATATGAAAAAATTCCAGCATTTGCAAAAATCCAAAGTGATCTTGTAGTTTCAATATTTGCTATGTCCCTTATATTCTTTCAGCTTAGAACCATTTTTAGAAGGAAATGAAAATATTTTTCATTTTTCCTCTTAAAATGAAACCAAACCAAATCAAAATAGTGAAACAGCTGAGTGAACATTCTCTAAAAGAAAATTTGCCCTGAAATTTTCTTTCTATACAGCACAGAACCAGCAATATGACAATATAAATATCTAAATGGCTAATATCCATTGAGGTACAAGTTTTGAGCAAAGATTTATGCATCATCTTCCTATTATAGAGACAGACTCAGACTGTTACTTTATTTTAATATATTATGCTGCAAAGCTAGTGTGATAAAATGAATATGTCTGCTTTGCAAATAAAGCATTCCTAGAAATAATTCTGAAATTCACCAGTGCAAGCATATTTCATACCCATTAGTCTTGAATAGTACTTGAAATATTCAGGTGCATGATTTAAACTTAAATTACTAAACTTAAATTACTACTTACTGTAGTAGAAAAAAGTGTAAATGTATTTGTATATGAATCATTAATTCAAGTCATAATTGGGATTCTTGGGCGGTAAATATAAGAGAAACAACATTTTTAATTCTTAACTTACTTGTAGAAAAAACCCAGCAAAAATAGATACGAGTATTGCAGATTGATGTTTTTTTCCCCTCACAGATATTGCTGTCATCTGGGAATACTTAATTATTTCAACTTTACTCAAAATCAACTGTTTAAGACTTTTAACTTTAAAACGCACTCCTCCCCTAAACCTGCCAGCCTCTTTTGCCCAACCTGCCTTCCCCTAAAATCTCAGTGTTTCTCTTATTGTTTATAAAAGGTGATTTCAGGCATAATTTCCTCTCCACACTTCAGTCATGTCTCTTCTCCCTTGGTTTTCCTCCACTTGTTTTCCCTTCTCTAGGATACTAAACTAAACATTTTGTTTTCCAAAATCAATTTGACCCGTGGTGAATCAATGAAATAGACTTTCCTGGGATTTACTTAAACTATGTTTCACCAACATATGATGGCTTCTATTTATCACTTTCAGTGCTAAGCCCTCCTGCAACTGTGGTTTCCAGCATCTATGAGATCCTACACAAAACCCCCTGACACTAACCTTACAGCTCAAGAGCCAAGAGTGGGAAGGGAGAGACAAAGAGATGGTTGTAGAACATGTTCTAGCTTGTCACAGTGAGAGAAGGCTCAACTCTATTGCTTCACTCAATATGAGTGGCAGTGTATTCAATACAGACGTTTTCTTACCCTCAGTCAGAAAAATGTCAATGTGCAAGAATGAACAGCAAGTTAACATCAAATTTCTCATGGAAACTTACACGGTGGAAACATCTCAGTAATTGACTGAGGCTTATCGTGAAGAGATCCCAAAGATTAAGAGATCAAAGGAACCCATTTTTTGTTGGTAGAAGATGTGAAAGAAAAAGGTCAGAGACTCCACAGCCTTTGGGAAAATGATGTGCTTTAAATGTTTGCAGCTGTGTGTCAACTCATAAGGGAACTGTTTTGAAGATGATTGTAGTTGATTTTCTTAATTTGTTAAATGAAAAGACTTACAGGCAGTCTCTCCTTTTTTTTTTGCCGATTTTGGTTTTATTTTTTTTGTATGTTGGACATCATATATGGCATAGAATACTTCACTATTCAGTTTTGTGTTACCTATTCTGTCTGCTTCACCCTGCAGGTGTGATCCTTTTCCACCCATTGACTTAAAGCATTCCGCTAACTCTGGTATGGCTTTGGTTTCTACATGAATAAATATAAGCAATGGGTTTCTTGCATAGAAGCACCCTGTTTCTTTTGTGATAAGTATAAATATCTGGCATTAACATTAGAAGCGATGGACAGTATCTGAACAACACATTGTTAACTTTCAGAAAATGAAGTTACTTAGATGAGGCTTGGCTGAAAAGTTAGAGAATTGGTTCTACTTTAGCTCAAATCAGAACAACCATGAAAAAGTCCAGATACTAATTTTAAAGAATAATTGAAGTATAGCTTTATTTGGTAAAATCATATGCAGTAGTAGGCTGCTGAAGGATCTTGAGGCCTCCTGGGACTACTTGTTAAAATTCCCCCAAAAATCCCAAGAAAATTTTAGGAAGAGTCTTTTACATCTGACAGTCTGTTGCCAGTATTGGATGAGTTAAGTACTGATAAACTACACCTACAAACACATCTTAACTTGAAAGTTCATAAGGATACTCTTTGTCTTGGGTATTAACTGGATCGTGCAAAATGCCATATATTTTAAATATATATCTTTCTGAGAAGAAAATACTTGATATATTATAAAAATGTATACCTCAACTCTTCTTCAGACTACTCTGGTTGAATATTTTCTTTATCATCATAATTAAGAACAAATATGAATGTTACAAAAGTATACTGCCTTCTACTTCTTACCATCTATTTTTATGAATAAAGCGTAATTTTTAAATGCATCAATTTGTTCATAGTCATTCATTTTTATGAATGAATTTGAAATTTCCTGAAGTACTTCACTGAGATTTTGGATGAGCTTTCTGTATATATCTATTCTACCTAATAAGGGAGGATTTTTTTCCCTGTTCTTTTATTAAAATCTTTTTTTCAATCTTCAATATTGTATTTTCATTACAATGCTTGATATACCCAAATTTATTTCAGTCCCTTTTTTCTGATATTTATTCCTACCTTATAAATAATATTATCTTTCATTCAATCTATTGGCTTAAAGGCCAAATGAACAGTTTGAGCAAATAGAACCGCATTGTTTGTCTTTCTCTGTGACAAAGTTTTAATATGAAAAATTCCCCCTTTTTTATTCGTCTGGAAAGACAAATTTTGTCTTTATTTTTGCTTCCCTATTTTCTGTTTCAAACATGTTATTTTAAATTGAGAAGAGTTATATCTCACTACAGCGGCAGGCACCTCAAGCTGGGTCATATGACCCCTGAGTGTAATCAATCTGTACACACACTGCTTTTTCCTAAATGCCTTTCATTGCTCTTAAAACTATGTATGTCCTGGCAGGAGTTTTCTATGCAATGTCCATTCATAAGAAACATCAGGATATCCTACCTCTGCCAGTTTTGTACTAGATGAAGACATTTCACAGATGTACTGTATCTGCTTGCACGGTGTCTTCAAATAAATTTTGCTCTGCAATCTGTTTCTCTGAAGTGTGTTTCACCAGGCTAAAAGTAAAGAACTGATTTAGGGTTGAGTCTTTTCGTGTCTGTTAGAAAATGCAGCAGGGCTGGATTTTGCTGTTTCATCAAAGCCACTTCCTGCTGCACCTGTTCTCCCTCACACCATGTAAAGAATGTGATATAGCTCTGCAAAGTTCTAGTCTTTGAACTTCCCAGCTGAGTGAGATACAGAACTTCTTGTTTTTTTGAAGTTTCTTGTGGTAAAAAACAACGCAGACCCTTGCAATTCCCATTCTGAACTCTAAGTGGTTTTAACAACGAGCTCACCACTTCACGTGTATCACTGCTGTGAATAAAAATGCACAGCAGAAATCGTCTGAGGAGGAGCCTAGGAGTCAGTGTGCTTACTCCCTGACAGTTAAGATTAGCTCCACTCTGAATGCTTCCTTTCAGGCTTTTATGGCAACATGAACGCACCATGGACTTCAGAGAGGAAGAGGCTGATCTCATATCCTGCTGAAGAGATTCACCATGTCTGTTGGAAGGATCTCCTGCCTTAGCCAACCAGCCTGCGACTGTGTATCTCAAACCCTCGCAAGACCCTCAGAAAAGCTGACCTGTTTGAATGTATATCCTTTGACCTATTTCAGTCTAAAATTACAAAGTTAGTCTAATGAGCAGGGTTTTGCTAACGCTATTCATTTCCTCAGCAACAAAACTCAGACCCTTTGCAAAGCAGCTTAGTAGATAGATTGGAGGGTGTGAAATCCTCCCAGTGGATATAGTGACAAACAGCTGGCATGAAAAAATCTTTCACTGACATAGCTGCAGTGGGAAGAGGACATGTGATCAAGCCCTGAGCTTAAGGAAAAAAAAGCTCAAACCAAACACAACCAGTTTTGCTTTATTTTTTCTGGGAAAGAAGAAACCCTCATTTAGTGTGAGGTAAAGATACTGCACAAAAATGAAGTTTGCAAACATAAGTTTGGAATTCAGCACTGTACTTCAGTGACAACAGATTCATAAGACTTCAAAGCCTGGAGACAGTAAAATGTCATCCAGTCTGATGTCCTATAGAAAATATTTCTTGACCTGACAGTTATTAATTAGAGGGAAATTATTCTGGAAAATTCACATAACATTTGGGAAGCTGACTTGCACATTGTTGAAAATGGTTATCTGGTTTTATGAGGAGTCGGGGACATAAACAAGTGAAAAATTTACTGTTAGAATTATTTGTATCTTTCCAATAAGGATTTACAATATCAAGGTTAGCTGCATTCGGAATTTCAATATCTTCTTCAAAAATCTCTTTTTGCAGAAAGTCCAAAATGTGCAAAGATTTACAATGTTCATGCACAAAAAAAAAGTTTTCAACTGCTCTGCTGATGTTTCAGCATCAAAATATGGAGGTTAAAGCTGAATATTAAGCTGCTTAATTTTGCATATTTTAGCTTTTATACCGCATAGGATACTGTAAGTGAAGTATCCTGCTGTGCAAAGACCTCCATAATACTGTGCACAATAAAGAAGGTTAATGAGTCTCGAATTTCCTGGCATTTGGCAGACTGAAACAGACCTTTAATGCAGTGTTCATGCAGGTTTTGTTGTGTGAAAGATAATGTTCTGGGAATTAGGTCTGAGTAAAAGAATTAACATTGCTTAGCCTTTTAGTAAGTGCCAGGAAAGTGTTTGAGTTGATTGCAAAAACAGTCAGTGTCACTTTCTACACAAAGCACACCATGACTGGTAGGCGAAACTCTCCTAATGTTGAACTGTGGGCTGCTAGTTCTCATTGCAGACTGAACCTCTGGATAATCTTGCAGCTGTTCCACTTCATTTGGTCACAGCATAACTGATAACCAGAAAATAAGCAACAACTCATAAGCTTCAAGCTTTTGATAAATACTGGGGTTTTTTTCCTGACTTCAGATGTAAACCTGACTTTAGCAAAACAAATTTAGCAAATGGAAGATTGTGGAGTAGACTAGCCACTGTTTTCAATTCCTGAAGTCAATGTAGAGGACTAGACGTATGCAAGCTGTTCAGTCTGAAGCATATGGCCTGGTGTGCCGCTTTTACAGATCCAACATATTTTGCATTTCTTACAACATGACATATGGGTTGTGTTTCAGTTTTTTTAAAAAGTCTTGTGGTTCTAAGGAAATCTCTGCTCCACTGTCACCCACAACTACAGGATAGGAGATGGGGTGAATGTTGTCCCCTCTCAGGTGGTCAGCTGCTGCGAGCATTGTTTAGCCTTTCTATGGGTGATACTGGGCAGATGAACTGAAACGGTCTCCAGGTGATTAAAAACCAGAATTCTGCACCACTAACACAAATAACCTGAGTCTGAGCTCATAAATATTGTCAGCTACTGCTGTGGTGGCAAATATCTAAGCCAGTCTGCCTTCCCATGGGTTTTCATAATGTTCCCAGGACATGACTGGTATTTATGGCCCATGTACTATGAATCTGAATAAAAGGGGAATAAAATTGACTAATTCAGCAATTGGTGACATTATTCTAATGAAATCAGGTATGAGAACATATAATAGATCAGATGGTTCACACAGAACTTAGGAAGTAGAAATCGCTTTCAAAGTTGAGCGTGATGAACAAGATTTGGTATGAAGAAAGTCCACTTGAAATCAGTTAAATAAAATTCACTTCTTGGGTTCAGAAGGTTGAACAGAGTGGGACATTTCTGCTACTGCCTGAAAAGCTTGATTTGAAATACAGTCATGGGATGCTCTCTTAAAAATGTGATCATGAAATGATTTGAAGCTTTTTTCAATTCCAATGAATCATACAGGATCATGGAATCGCTTAGGTTGGAAAAGAACTTTAAATGTCTTTTAAATATCTCTATGGTTGTTGACTCCATCACTTCCATGGGCAAAGTGTCCCAATGCTTAAAAACACTTTTGATGCAGAAATTTTTCCTAATATCCAATCTAAACTTCCCCTGGTGCCATTTGCTCTCATTGTATTGCTCGTTACTTGAAAGAAGAGAACAAAACCTGCCTCACTACAACCTCCTTTTAGGTAGTTGTAAAAAGCTATAACGTCTCCCCTCAGCCTTCCTTTCTTATAGTAACACTTGTGCTTTAGACCCTTCATCAGCTTTTTTGTGCTCCTCTGAGCAAACTTCAGCACCTCGATGTCATCTCTGTAGTGAAGGGTCCAAAATTGAATACAGTGAGTTGCGGTCTTACCAGTGCTGAATTCAATGGGACAATCACTTCCTTAGTCCTGCTGGACACTCTGTGTTCTGATAGAAAACAAGATGTTGCTAGCTTTCTTGGCCACCTGGACACACTGTCGACTCGCATTCAGCCAGCTATCAACTCACACTCCCAGGTCCTTTTGTGCAGGGTAGCTTTCCAATCATTCATCTCCAAGCCTGGGATTGTTGTGACCCAATTGCAAGACCCAACACTTAGCCTTGTTGAANATGTCTTTTAAATATCTCTATGGTTGTTGACTCCATCACTTCCATGGGCAAAGTGTCCCAATGCTTAAAAACACTTTTGATGCAGAAATTTTTCCTAATATCCAATCTAAACTTCCCCTGGTGCCATTTGCTCTCATTGTATTGCTCGTTACTTGAAAGAAGAGAACAAAACCTGCCTCACTACAACCTCCTTTTAGGTAGTTGTAAAAAGCTATAACGTCTCCCCTCAGCCTTCCTTTCTTATAGTAACACTTGTGCTTTAGACCCTTCATCAGCTTTTTTGTGCTCCTCTGAGCAAACTTCAGCACCTCGATGTCATCTCTGTAGTGAAGGGTCCAAAATTGAATACAGTGAGTTGCGGTCTTACCAGTGCTGAATTCAATGGGACAATCACTTCCTTAGTCCTGCTGGACACTCTGTGTTCTGATAGAAAACAAGATGTTGCTAGCTTTCTTGGCCACCTGGACACACTGTCGACTCGCATTCAGCCAGCTATCAACTCACACTCCCAGGTCCTTTTGTGCAGGGTAGCTTTCCAATCATTCATCTCCAAGCCTGGGATTGTTGTGACCCAATTGCAAGACCCAACACTTAGCCTTGTTGAACCTCATACAATTGACGTTGACCTATCCATCCAGCCTGTTCAGATCCCTCTATAAAGCCTTCCTTCCTCCAAGCAGACCAAAATTCTGCCTAACTTGGTGTTATCTGCAAATTACTGAGGGTGCACTCGATGCCCTCACCTAGGTCTTTGATACAGATATTAAACAGAACTGACCCCAACATTGAGCCCAGGGGAGCACCGCTTGTACCCAGCTGCCAACTGGATTTAAATCCACTCACCACAACTCTCTGGGCCCAGCCATCCAGCCACTTTTTAACCCAGCAGAGGGTACCCCTGTCAAGGCCATGAACAGTCAGTTTCTCCAGGAGAATGCTGTGAGAAGTGATGTCAAAGTCTTTGCTAAAGACTAGGTAGACAACACCTACAGTCTTTCCTTCATCCCCTAAGCAGGTTATTTTGTCATAGAGGGAGATTGGGTTAGTCAGGCAGGACTTGCCTCTTTTTAAACCCATGCTGACTGCGTCTGATCAGTTGGTTATCTTGTTAGTGTCACATGATATCACTCAAGATTCCCTGCTCCATAACCTTCCCCAGCATTGAGATCAGGCTGAGAGGTCTCTAGTTCGGCAAGTCCTCCTTCTATAGCTTTCTGTAGACAGGCAATACATTTGCTAACTTCCAGTCAGCTGGGACCTCCTCAGTTAGCCAGGACTGCTGATAAATGATGGAAAATGTCTTTATGAGCCTTTCCACCAGTTCCTTCAGTATTCTTGTGTGTATCTCAACTGACCCCATAGACATATGTGTGTTTAGGTGGAGTAGCAGGTTGCTAACCATTTTCTCTTGGATTATGTGGGTTTAATTCTGCTCCCCATCCCTGTCTTCCATGTCAGGGGGCTGCGTACCCAGAGAACAACTGCTCTTATTGTTAAAGATTGAGGCAAAGAAAACATTAAGTACCTCATGTTTTCCTCATGTTTGGCCACTGTATTTCCCCCTGCATTTGCAAAAAGCTGGAAATTCTCCTTAGTCATTCTTTTGCTGCTAATAAGTTTATAGAAACATTTTTGATTGTTTTTTATGGCATTAGCCAGGTTATGTTCCTGTTAGGCTATGGTCCTTCTACTTTTCTCCTTGAACAACTTCACAACATCTTTGCAGTCTTCCCGAGTTGCCTGCCTCTCCTTCCTTTTTTTTTCCTGAGTTCCAGCCAAAGTGCTCTGTTGAACTAGGATGTTCTTTTTCCTCACTGGCTTGTCTTTTGGCACATGGGGAAAGCCTACTCTTGTGCCTTTAAGACTTTCTCCTTGAAAAATGACCAGTCTTCCTGTACTCCTTTGCCCTTCAGGACTGCCTCCCAGGGGATTCCGTTGACCAGTCAAGAACGTCAATAGCACTTATTTCATTGTTTAACTGAGGGTCATTTTATAAAGTTATTATATAATTTTTTTCCAATACCTCAATATTGGGCTCCGTGGTCAAGAATGACAGTTTAAATAGCAATCAATGGATTCATTTCCACTTTGCTCTGCTTGTCAAATATGACACTTCGGCCATTCTTCTAGTGTGAGAAGTGGGCAAAGTGATGTTAGGAGGTTTTTGTTACACTGAGGATGTTTAAGACAACATTCTTAACAAGGAAGGAAAAATGTATACTTTTATTAATATATTACTAAACTGGGAACCTGTATTTGCCTTTAAATTACTAATAGTTTTGTACTTAAAAGCAAGAAAAAACAGATAGAAGCAAATATATATTTTTTAATATCACACTTCCCCCAAGATCTGCATCCTGATTTCCTGCTTTAAGCTGCTTCTGATCAACCGCACAATGGAAAGCAGCTGAGAAATTAATCACCAGAAGCTTGTATGTGGTTATATTTCATGGGGAAAATGTGCTTTTCACGTTTTTAACCAGCTTATTTCACAGTAAGTGGAAGAGTGAACTTGAGCCCTTTTAGGCGTTCGGATTGGTCAAAGGAATAGTATCTAATAAAATGTAGGAGCCATTCTTGAAAAGTACATCTGCTGATAAAGTATGTTAAACTGAATGATGTTTACTGCCTGTCTGCAGGTCTGCATTGATATATATTAAGGGAGCGGTGCTCAAGCAGTGTCACCAGATGTTTGGGTTGATTTTTGAATATTGTAGAACTGAATGGTTGTGAAGGACAGAGGGAGACTTATCCCTTCTCTCTCTCCCAGCGCCCACGTTCAGATCTACTTTACTTACATAGTTGCGACTTTGTTCTTCTTGTTGGTTGTTTTGTGGACTCATAATGCAAGGATATTCTCCCTGAATGGCATAAAGGCATGCAATGCCAAAAAAGAGTGAGTTCAGGAGTATATTTTTACAGTACAGTAGGCTGAAGCATAAAAGACCCCTCAGGAATCCTTACAGAATGCAGCACTGTACAGAATTCATTCATTTATTTATTCATACATTTACTTCCAGACTAACATCTAACACTTATTCTGCTTCAGCATATCATGTGATATTATGAGAAAGTGTGAAAGAAATATCTAAAAAAATGAAAAATGAGATTGTGGCTCTTATGAAAAACCCAAAACCACTGGAATAGGCTACCCAGAGAAACTGTGGATGCCACACCCCTGAGAGTGTTCAAGGCCAGGTGGAATAAGGCTTTGAGCAATCTAGTGCACTGGAAAGTGACCTTGCCTATGGCAGGAGGGTTGGAACTAGATGATCTTTAAGGTCTTCTCCAACCCAAACCATGCTATGGTTTTATGTTTCTATGATCTTCTCCTACTTTTGAGCTCTTCTAGCTATGTAAATCTATAGTCAAGAATTTTTATTCAAGAATAGATCTGATGTTTCTCATCAACAATGGTAAAATTGTGAATTTTTCATCTTTTGCAGATATGAAAGCTAAAGAAGTAATAGTGTGTCATAGTCTGTGTGACAGAGGCATCCAGATGTTGGAGAGGCTTTCTAACAGCTGGTAAGCGTGCTGAAAAAGGTCACCTTTGCCCTCTTTCTTATTCATATTTTGTAATACTCTGTTAAAGGCCAGTTTCAAAGTTAGACTCTGGAAGAGATTTATTCCAGGTTTTACATAAAAATTCTTATGTAAATGTTTATTAAATGTATTAAGCTATGAAATATTCTAGTTGTGTCATAGTCTAATATGCATTTTTTACTAGCTTGTAACTCAGAAGGAAATGTGATATTGAAGTATTTCTCCCAATATTTTAGATTACACAAAGTGGCAAAAAATTAGGAGTTTTGAAGAGGAGAGTTAGACTCCTAAGAAATACCTGAGAAAAATAGGGAAAAAAATGGAATGAAATAACAAGCTAATGAAAGCACCAGTCCTATTACATCCATCATTAAAATAATGTCTATCCTTCCTACACTGCTAAAACTTCTACAGATCTGAAGTCTCATGCAATAATAGCTTACATAAGCATTTATTGTTTCTGCTTGAAAGTGGCAGATGTTTCCTATCTCTTCTGAAACAATATTTTTTAATTATTTTTTAAAACATTTGTCTTTCTGCTTTTATAGTTCAACAGCTCAAATGTGGGATGAGAACTGTGAAATAGAGTTGGACACTTTCTTTTTGATGAAAAAGTACAAAATTTTTTTGAAAACTGGACATTTAGTTTGAGCTGTAACTCTTTACGAGCCCAAGTTAAATTCAGCCAAATTTCACCAGAAAGCAACCAAGCAAAAATTTGTAGGTATTTGTAAACCAAAACATTTTATTTCTCCAAATATACGCTATTAAAGTTTATTTTGAAGTTTTTAAAGCCATGGCACTTTTCATTTTCAATAGCACTCAGGATTTTCCTCAACAGAATACAACTAGCTAAAAGCAGAAAAAGCAAAAAGAAAAATTAACATTTAGGTGGTGCAAAACTTGTCACTTTATCTTGTTTTGTTGAATTTCCCAAATCCCCAAATTTCTGTATCAGTTCAAAGTCAACAGATTTTAACTTTTCCAGTTTTTGTTCCAGTTGTGAAAATTGTTACTGCAAGGTGTGATCCCCTAGTTTGTCATTTTCATAGACTCATAGACTCATAGAATCATAGAATCATTATTTTCTGTACGCGTCTCTGAGAAAATCACTTTCCTTACATCAGAGTCTCTGTGTATTGGGAAGCAGAAACAATTCCACATGCTTATTTCACAGTGCTGCTAAGTTTTACAAAATGTTAGCAAATGAGTTTGTGTTTTCTCACAGCTTTGAAAGATCATAAAGAATTATTTTGTCAATGGATATTCACTCATTGGCTAAAGATGAAACACTGGTAAGTACTAGTTGGGGAGAAAAAGAAATCAATTGTTAAGTTCTGAGTTCAGCCTCTGCCAGGCTCATCCTCAATGATTTTGTTGACTTTTCAAATTAGTCAAGTATTATTCAAGGCATAAGAAAATGTTGACAAAATCTGTATCTTGCAAGCCAGGAAGTGGAAAGATAAAAATGAATTGTGGGACAGGTGTTTGCTGTTACAGTAGGGCTAACATTGTAATTATTATGAATGTGAGTAATTCACATCAGCAAGGATTCAATAATTATGGATAATTTTTTTTGGTTGGAGGCAGCTGGTATAGTCGTAAAATAAAGCTGGGAATAATGATAAGAAACCATCATATTTGTTTTTCAGAATCCTTACGTATGTAATTTAAACCTGAATGCTTTGCAATTAGAAGAAACATATGGGTTAATATCCATGATTAGTATGCATAGATAACTCTTCCTCTTATTGTTGGCCTCCAAAATTAGGGAACAGATTCCCACAACTGCTGAGAACAACATCAGTTATGTGTTGCCTACCTTGCACAAGCTGAAGTCAAAAAAAATGATGTTAAACTTTCTATATTTGAAAAAGACAGTCACTCACAGGTAAATATATTACTATTTGCATGTCAGAATGAGCAGAAGGAAGTCCTTTTTCTGGAGGACATAAAAGAAGTGATGTGTTTGGACTTTGAAGAGTACCAATGAACACACAAAAATAGCAATACTGAAAAATGAATAGAATCTTTCATACAAGCCATTCAGACCTAGTTTTGTAACCTAAATTACCTGTAAGGCAGGATGTGCTATTTATTGTACAGAAAATATTGAAACTGTATGAAAATAAACCCTATGTAAGACTAGGCTGTATCTTTTTTGGCTGGGTTATAGTAATACCTAGCACAAGGACAACAGAGTGCTTAGCAGCCTGCTCTTGGCACTATGTGGTCTTTGCTCCAGGCTCTTCTTTCTCCTCTCCCACCTAACATTTTTATCTTTTGAACAAAGTGGAACAGCATTAACAGGAAAGACCAAAAGCAATTTGGAGAGAATCTCTTGTCATGGTTGTTAAGTAGATCTATTAGTTGGTCTGAATCAGTCAGAATATAAATGTAAATTTTGATTGCCTACATATCAAAAATTACTGTCTTAACCATTTTACCCATTCTTCACCCAAACAGGATGCCAGACCTAAACTATCCCATTCTTTCTGTCCTCAAGCAACCTCAGGAACAGAGCATTTGTCTCAGGCTTTCCATCCTGGTTCTTTGGCAATTTGCTCCCTCTCTGTACTATCCATGGTTGGTAGTTTGGGCACTGAGAGCATAGGACAGCTGTTTTTAATTCCTCCTCTTGGCATCATAGAATACATCTATACTCATAAATTAAACATTCCCAGGACCATTCTCAGCACTGAGGCCAGCTGGAATGGAGCATGCAGGCTATTGCACTCTTTCCCCCTCCAACAAGGGTGACATCATCCAAACTACTTAACAGGACTAGTCCTTGGCAGGTTGTAACTCCCAACAGTGTATGACAATTGTCTGGGAGAGTCATAGTTGACCCAGAGCCAGAACTGCACCAGAGAGTTTTTAGCAGAGCAGATGATTGTGTTCCAATGACTGGGAATGTTCCCTACATGATTCTAACATCAATGAATTTATATTATTCTTTGCCAGAAAAAAAGGGAATTGCAAGGAAAGTGTTACTTAGCACTGTGTGAGTATGCTCCAATTTACTCCAGTCTGGTATGGATTAGTTTGCAAATATGGAATTTTGAAAATCCATTGAGTTTTTCTAGTCTTTTATGAGAAAATTTTCTATTAAAGCAAATCTGGCAAACTGGCAATTAATCAAAACCGAAGTCCTATATGTCTATTGAACTGGCAATTCTGTTAATAGAAATCCTACCATTCTACCTTTGCATATATAAAACACCATTTCCTGAAAGGCTTCATGTTCAAATCTGCCAGTAAGATTTATACTTGCATTTTTTTCACCTGCAACTTATATTATGGATGCATATTTGGATATTTGTGGTTCTTATGAGTTCATTCTTTGGGAAAATTATGCAGTTGAGACTTACAAATACTATATTTTATTGTATTTCACTCCCCTCAAGATTGAGAGTTTCTGTGATTCATTAGTTTCAGCTAGTTGTGCAATTTCACAGCTTGTGCACAAAAATGGAAAATATTAATTAGCAATTTTCTTATTGTTTGTTTAAGAAAAAGCATTACAAACTACTTGAAATCTGCTCTCATGTTTCCTTGTATGAACTCCAATGTGTACAGGAAAAATTCTGGTAGTGTTAGAAAGTATTGAAAAGATTAAATATAGATATCTAGTCTTGGAGGCTGTAAAATAGCACATTTTTAATTGATTGTAATATTCAGGGAAACATTCCTTCAAGAAAATTAATTTTAGAACAGTATATTTTGACAAGCACATGTTCCAATTTAAAAATCTGTGATCAACTTAAAATAGGTTTTAAAGACAACAAAGAACTGTTTCTAGTAGTGTAAGGAATTAACACTGTCTGAAAAGCATGCTTTCTCAAGAATTGATTGACGCAATATATGGAAATCTCCACAACCTTCCAACCTTTTTTATAGAATTCAGAGGGGCAAATTTTAATCTCAGTTACACTAGCGTGAATATCCTTTGAGGACAACAGAGTTACCCCTAATGTATACCAGTGTAATTAAGAACAGAACTGAGCATATAAAGCCAATTGACTTCAAACTGGGAACACTAAGGGACTGCTTGCTAGGGAGGTTAATCAATGGCATCTCAAACACTGAGTGGAATTTTTAAATGTTCATTAATATTAGGTTGCTTTTTCATTCTCTCTCCCTTTTGTATTTCAGAAATTTCTTCTCTAGTTGGCACAAGTGGATTTCTGTCCATTTTTGCATACTTACATGAATCTCACTTGCAACAAATAGGTGGATTTGTACAAATGAGATAACTGCTGCTTGGCAAAGCTGCTAACTTACTTTGCTCTTATTTAGTAAACAAGACAAAATAATTCCCTATGATTTATTCATTAAAACAGAGGAACAGCAGTCATCTTTTATTTCTGGAGGAGTAAGGTCTTAAAAATTTGTGAAGTGGTGCATCTACTAGAGCAGCAGGAACTTTCCTACAATCTGGAGTTAGACGTGTATGCTCCTGTGAATACTGCTTTGCTTGCAATTTCATGCTAAGGTATCTCCCACCCACTTTGTTGGCTTGTATGAAACTCATCTGACCTTCCCTTGCCATGTATGTGGGAGAAAGGACGTCCTGTCTCAGATTGTTTGTCTTAATACCTGGTAGTGTAAAGAACTCTGCAGCCAACGAAGTCTAGACAAAGTCAGAGCTAGTGTTACCTTCTGAAGAACTGAAATATGAGTCCAAGAGATTAATCTATCCCACTGTTTTGGCCCTTGAAAACTGTGGGATATAAGCATGAATTGTCACAAAGAAAGGCACAGAAACATCTCTCATAGTAAAATGGAGTCTCAATCTCATTTAAATAGATTCTTATTTTCTCTAGCAGAAGAGTCTGAATGTTCTCTTAAATAATGTGAAATGGTTCAAATTTCTTTAATGTATCTAATGTGCTAAGTTCTCCTCAATATGATTTCGCTTAGCGCAACTGCTGCGTTGTCTGTTCTCCAGGTTGAAATAAACGGAGTTACACCATAGATGATACAGAGTTTATTATGTCCATGTTTTGGAAAATCTGTGTGAAGGATAAATCATCAAATACAATGTTTTTCATATACATGATCCCATAAAACTCCATTTCCAATTTTCCTACAGCATAAGCAGTTAATAAATACAGGTTGATTTAGAAAAATGAATAAAAAGCACAGAGCTGGACAAATAACGTCTACCAAATCAAACATTTGCAGACTTCTTTCTTTCCTGTTTTTAAACAGTGTTCATAAATAAATGTTTTTATCAATGTGCTCAAAAAAATAAACATTACGTATTTGTTAAGAAATGGGAATGTGCCTGACATCAAGACATCGAAGATACCTTGTTCCTTGTGAATATTGAATCTCCACATGTATAGAGGAAACAGGATGCACTGAGAAGTGAAAGGGAACGTATAATATTGGCTCAAGCAATCAAAGGAATGAAAGAGAAGGCCAAAGCAGCGTGGAAAACTCTTAATAGTGTCCTTGGAAAGCTGAACTTGTGATTCCTTCGTGTCAGTGGACAAAGGCCTATGCATGATAGGTGGGACTGAAAGACAGTTGCTGTAGAGAGGGCGCTTGAAATATTGATTGTTTTTGATGTTAAAGATGTTGCAAAAGCCAGTCTTTGAGCACTTGTTTACTTTGCCTTAATTCTAAAGCTCTTTTAAGATATAATTTCTTCCTTTTTACTTTTTTTTTTTTTTTTGGCAATGATGTTGTCAGTTTTGGACCTGTATTACGTATAGTACTAAACACAAGTACAGTACTAGGCACAAGTCTATAATTACCATGCCTTGTAATAAACAGGTATGACATTCTTCTGCTGGGTCATTTTCTGTCATTTCCAAACCAGAATGTGTTATTACAGCAGTTGTTCAGGAACAGCAGTGAATATTATGTTCAGGTCCATGAAAAAATGATTTGGCTACATACCCTCTGGATTCAAAACTGAATTATATCTAAACAGTTTGGGTCAGTGCAACACAAGTAAAAACCTATAAAAATACAGTCATCTAATTCAAGGTCACACAGCTGGTTACAGACAGACCTGGGAGCAGTATTCATGCACTCTGGCCAGAAGCCGGCTCAACTGCGCACTTTTTTAACACAAGTAAAAACAAAGTTTGCTTCTTGAAATCTCTACAGAAAGCAAATAAAAATATCCGAGAACACAGTTGAAATGAAAACCTGATCAGAAATCATCAAAATCTTTGCAAGCAAATGCTCACTATTCATCTTGATGTAATAGTCAACAGTCCTCTCAACTACTCAATTTTATCTGTCTCCTTTTCTTATCCAGTGGGATGAATGACAGTTAATAAGATAATCATGCAATAAAAAACATCTTGACCTTACTCCTCAAAGCTGCATTTTATAAAAAGTAACAACCATCTTTTCTGATTAATATATTCTTGTAGTAAATAATACATAAATTACAATTTGAGTTACAAAAGAACATTCTCTGTGCTCATTTCAAATTCAGAAAACACACAGATTATGCTTTCAGGTGGCAAAAGCTCCATGGTTCCCCCGGCTGTCTTTTGTGTTGCACAGTCTTGTAGAGCGCTAAGGGCTGAGAGATGCTTATCAAACATTCATGTAAACACTGCTATCAAAGCTGTGCTTTCTGGTACTGGCTCCACAGAAGAGGGCCAGCATGAGACATAATTAAAGGAAGGCCAAAAATAGGAATGTGGTGCCACCAGCCTTTGCTATATTAGAGAACTCACATAGTGTTCTCTCCAGTAAAGGACTACAGTGCTAGAGAAAAAGAGAAAAATACAGAAATTAAGGGTTGAGGGTGGATTTTTTGATAGTGCTCACACATTTTGGAGCACTTGCTCAAAACTCAATTTTTCTTAAGTTACTTACATTCTTGAGACGCTCATGTTACATTGAAAGCTCATTGAGATACTTATTTTTAGACCAACAAAAGGACTTGTGAACTGCACAGCTAAGCACTAATATTCACTATTAGCACAAAATATCCTTCTAACTGGGCTCAAGGAAAAGCAAGTGATCTTTGTTCTCAGATGCAAACAGACCAAGCAGTCTGCTGGTAAGCCACATATTTGAAATCATCTAGGAGAAATATTTGTCTGGAAAAGCGTAAAGCCAAGGATCTTAGGTGTCTTTCTGTTTTGAAAATTTATCAGTTCCAGACTGTTCATATGAAACAGGAAGAGATATGCCTGAAAAATGTTCCAGTGCATAGGAATGTCACACAAAATGTTTTCATGACCATAGGAGTATTCACATCTACTACTTTATAAGTAAATATTTCAGTCTTGAGATTTTAGCATCTTTTCCCAGTTAATGCAATTCTGAGTTTAATGGGCATAATTATTACAATCAGACTAGCTAGTGAGTTAATGTGAAATAATGCTGCAGTGTATTTAATGTAAAAAGTGCTTTTGCAATAGATATGTGAATGCTTTCTTTGACTTTGTAACTTTTGAATAAATTGTTTTTATTAGTTTTTGAGAATATATATAAGTAAAAAACAGAATTAGTATTTGGATGGAAATGAAATGGAAAAGACAATAGCAATGACTGTATGTTGATGTTATCCTTTTCCTTCCTTCTGTATAAAATATATAATCCTCTAATACATTATCTGTTTATACAGTAGTTCTGTTTGTTTTGATGTTGTATTTAGTCTACATTTTATAAAGCTGTATCAGATGCCACTCATTACTCAAATCAGTGACTTCTGTAGTTATAGTTCTATCAATACTGATGGAAATGTAAAATAATTTGTAATTTTGTATTTATTCACAAAAAAAGGAAAGGAAGCATACTCTGGTATGACTAAAACCAAACAAACTGAAGATTAATATTACCTACAACTTTAAAATATCACATATATGAATGTGTTATTCGTTTTCATGCATCATCAAGATGAAAAATTGTTGCTGTGGTAGTAGATATGTAGTGAAAAAGCCATGAAGAACAGAGCATAAGATGAGCCACCTGCTTCAAAAATGACTGCACATACAATAAAAATTGTGGAAAAAGAAGGTGAAATTGGAATGTATTGTCTAGATTATCACCATGCCCTTTCCACAAGGTTTATAGCTTCAGAACGTAGGATAAATGTATGTGCAATGAAGGATGAAGGCTATAATGCTGTTGAAATACTGAAAAAAAAGTATTTTCCTTTTCAACCCCGAGTAGAATTGAGTCAGACACAAAAGAGATCATTATAACCTCAATAATTGTCAGAGTTCTTCACCTGTGTGTGCTGCATTCATCGGATGGTTATAAATGTTACCACATTGAGCTAACAGTCAAAAAAAAAATCACTACTTAGTGACCTGTAAACACAGAAAGGGAGCAATAATAGAGTTGTAAATATCAGAAGCAATAAGGATATTTCCTCCTTATCCTCCTTTTACTTCTTTTCTTCATACTAGTGATTTAGTAATTTAGAAATAAAACTATCAAGTAAATTTGTGCTTGTGTAATCGTGTTTATTTAAAATTGATTCTTTTACTTGGGAAAGCATTTGTTATCTACAAAAAATTACAGACAGACATGTTTCTTGGAAACTGCTAAATTTCATATGTCGATATGCAAATGTTCATTTGTGAGGTAAAGTGAGAGCCAAATTAAATTATATCAAAAGAAATCAAATCAAATCAAATTAAATCAAATCAAGTGAGCATTTAGATGTTACTTGGATTAGCAAGATACCATAGAATTGTACACAATGGACAATGCCTCTGCAGTATCCCAATAATTTAAGAAACTTTTCACATTCTTCAGAACAGATTCTGTGGGTTATTGAAACTTACAACTTGAATATGAGTCAGGAGTATTATGCTGGTCTGATAAAGACAAAGATTCTATAATATAAATAAATAGGATTTTAAGTAAACCACATAAAGACATCTTCCCAGTCTATTCAGTGTTCAAAGTCTATTTCATCGTCTTGTTATCGGGGGACTGGAACTGAAGAAAATGAAGAAAACAGCAAAAATGAAGAAAATGGCCTGTATCAGACACAGCATGGCCAGCAGGAGCAGGGAGGGGATTGTGCCCCTGTGCTCAGCACTGGTGAGGCCGCACCTCGAGTGCTGGGTTCAGTTTTGGTCTCCTCACTCCAAGAAGGACATTGAGGTGCTGGAGCGTGTGCAGAGAAGGGCAACGAGGCCGGTGAGGGGGCTGGAGAACAAGCCCTGTGAGGAGCAACTGAGGGACCTGGGGTTGTTTAGCTTGGAGAAGCGGAGGCTGAGGGGAGACCTCATCACTGTCTACAAGTGCCTGAAAGGAGGTTGTAACAATGTAGGTGCTGGGCTCTTCTCACAAGTGACAAGTGATAGGACGAGAGGAAATGGCTGCAGGTTGTGCCAGGGGAGGTTTAGACTGGACATTAGGAAGAATTTCTTCACTGAAAGAGTGGTCAGGGCTTGGAAGAGGTTGCCCAGGGAGGTGGTGAAGTCACCATCCCTGGAGGTGTTTAAAAGACTGGTGGATGAGTTCCTTAGGGACATGGTTTACTAAGGAGACAGGCATGGTTGGACTCTGTGATCTCAGAGGTCTCTTCTAAGATTCTGATTCTATGATTCTATGATGCTATGTCCATAAAACTATTAAATGAGTCCAGAGAAGAAAGATAAGTCATGAAGAAAGATGAAAGAATGGAAATTGTTTAGCTTAAAGAATAAAAGAACAAGGAGGGATATGACAAGGCAAGTTCCTAACTTCTAAAAGCTGAAAGAGGTGAATGGATTACTCCTACTCAGAAAGGGTCTAACTTTAGGGCATGGGCAGTAAATACAAGGCCTTGGGCCATATTTAGCCCTGCACCTTGTTTTATCCGGGCCCAGTACCTTGTTTCTACCCAGTGACAGCACCAAGGTCCTTGCCCCTACACTCCTGCAGGTGCACTGGTCATGTGTGCAGTGTGTATGACACGTGTTATGATGCAGGAGCAGGTTGATGTGGGCCCCTGGAGAAAATGAGTTTGACATCCCTGCTCTAGGATGTTGCTTTATCCAAATACCTTCCGACAGAACGTGTTATGATGATTATAATATTTGTCAAGGATAAATGGACATCAGCTTCTCATAAACATTTTGTTGCTGTTTTCTCATTTGTTTTGTCTCATCTGATGACATAAAGAATTCAATTGAAGTCAGCATGGGAACCTATCAACAGCTGGTACTGCTTGGACTGAGAAATAGAAAGATAATGGGTATAAATTATATGCAAATCTGAATGTCTAAAACCACAGCACCAATGTTACATTTATTTATTCCTAGTTTAGGGCCTAGGAGGTAAGCAGTAGAATAGTGTCCCTAATTGATAGAGCATAAATGTTCCCTCCTTTCTGACTAGGTTGAATGCCAAGCTAAAATCAGATGAATTCTTGTTTCAGTCCCGTTATTTCTGATGTATGAGTCAATCAACTCTGCTCAAGATCCTAGTAAAGGAGAGTTGTTAAAAAGTCAATTTATTCTTCTTGATGTTGTTCTGGTCCTCTCTGCTGATTTTGCAAAGAAGAATTTTCAAATACAGATAGTTTTAGTGAGCACTCTTGTTTAATCAGATCTGGCCTGCAGCTAGCCGCTTGGTTGCCATAGTTGACCACAGTGTAATTAGAAACTAGGAACTTTAGTTGTCTCTTCCATAAGCTTAAAAAGACTTGATTGGGTGCCCTAGATGAAACAGACTCATTCCTCAAGGACTGGGTTTGCCCTCTCATTGGGTTCTTAGCACAGTATTTACAATATAACCAATCTTTTGATTATATTATATATGGCACTTTCTGCTAAGTATGCATGATTTTTTTTCCATATTGAAAGCAAAGAAGCTACTGCAGTTCATTTAACTGAGTCTGTTGGTGTTTCATCAGCTATTGATGAGATTTATGCATAACATTGGCAAAGCATTTTGGTGTCATTGAATGCAGACCATTTACAGACAAGTCTAAATGTGAACAAACTATAGATGACAAGATACGAGAAGGCATATTGTTGTGCATGTGCTCACCAATAATTATACATGAAAGTGCATCGCTGGTAATGGCTTATGCAATATGACAGCCTCTCATGAACTGAGCAAGTATATACGCTGACATTAGCAAAACTGCTGCACTGCTTTGCTTCTTTCCATACAGATTATTCCAAAAGCATTTTTCTCATCATTTTTGTGTTTTGTTTTTTTTTTGTTTTTCTTGTAGAATAACATCTCATTGCCCATATGCTTTTTATTGATTAGCAAGTGCAACTGTTTTCTACATGGTCTTCACATTCATCCTCCAAGGGGACTATTGTTTTAATAGAAATCACTTTGAGAGGAAAATATTTTTCAAGCAAGACAATACTGTTAAAGAAGCAGCATCTTTTAATTTAAAAACTTAAATCAGAAGAATGACTATGTGAAGCCAATCCTTTCTTGTGACACTTGAAAAACACCCAAGTGATCTCTCTTGTTCTAGTAGCAGTGCTCATTTATCCCACTGAGACAGATAAATGACTTCCACCCAGCTACTGAAGACTTTGAGGATTTTAGTCAAGACCCCCAAGAGAGAGGTCCTTTTTGTTCTGTGTATGTGTAAAAGTCCTGATCAAAAGCATGAGGAACCGATAGGAACCTTTCTTACTGATATATATATATATACACCACATACACCATAGCACTTGTCTTAAAAATGAGCTTTTGTCATCTCTTCAGTCACAAATCTTCTTCTCTGTATATCACTGTGCAGTGTGCTGCATAGCTGATACTTGTGGTTATGGGTAAAAAGTTTTCCAAACTAGTTAAGGACATTTTTGCTACAACTGACATAGCACATATTCCTTTTTACATGGTATGTTAGATGGAATTTAGACTTTTTTTTTATAACCTGTGACCTCCATTTGTTTCGAATCATATCTTCATCCATCCTTGGCATTATACTTGCCTTCAAGAACATTAAATATCAATGTTATTTTGAAATTTTGACATGAATTTTGATATGCCAAAGAAATTGAAAATGGGGGAGCAGAGAGTATGTGGAATCAGACTAATATTTTTACCATGGCGTATGACACACTGCAATAGTTCAGAAAGTTTTGATGCATACAGTGCTTGAAGGATATTTTTTAAAAAAAGAACAAGTGAGGAAAGGAATGCAAAAGCTTTGCAAACAGAAAATGGAGGCATATCTTATGGCTGTGACTTAAAGAATCGATGTGCTTTTTTTATCAAGAAAATTGCAAAATGACTTAATTACAGTGTGTAACTAGAGTCATGTCAGTGACAGCCTAGTAAACAGCTACTGATCCTTGTAGAGAAATGCAAAATAAGAATAGTTACTGGAAACGAACCAGAGAAATTAAAAACATATTAGGCAGACCTGTATCTTTTAAAAAAGAGAGCATGACTGACCACTGGAGCAAGTTACCTAGAGAGGTATCAGCTTTTTCCTCTCTTTTAAGTTCCTGGTTAAACCTGGTTGCCTTCTGAGAGGGTAGAGTTTATTAAAAAACTTTTGTCATCGAATTCAATGCAGACATAATGGGATAAAATGTAATGTAGTGAGACAGACTTAATGATGTTTTCTGTATTTAAAGTCTATTAAACTGTGAATAACTAAGCTGCTTTGGAATGCATGGCATAATAATTGTAAGTACTACTGTACACTTTATGTTAACCTTTCTGTAAATTTAATTAGATATTCATTTTCCAGTGAGGACTGTCAGATAGCTTCTGGTGAATATCCTATTGAGAAGAAAAGGATTATTTTCAGTTGTACATATCTTCAACATAAGCTGAAGAAAAGAATCCTCTGGCAGTCTGCTTCATATTCGGAGATTTTGATGATAAGAAAAAATTGTTATCTAAACAAGATATTAAGGACACAAGATATATACTGAAAACGACCAGTTATATAGCTTTCTTGCCCAGAAATGCCAGACATTCAAATAATATTGTTTGGCCCAGCAAGTAAAACTCTAGAATGAGGTAACTGAGAGGTAACTTGCATGAGAGCCACCAATCTGTCAATAGGCTGCCAGGGTGGCTTTGTGTAATCATTCATAACACTGTGTGCTTAATTTCAGCTCATTTTTTAACTGTTTGGGGTTTTTTTGTTTGTTTTCCTTATCTTAGCCTCCAATAAGGAAGAGCTGAAGATCCTAGTGCTGACATCCTCTGCTGTACGAGGTGCAGAGCTACTACAGCTGCTTTTTATGCAGTGTAACACACAGCAGGCATTTACATCCTGTATTCCTTTAGTTATTTGAAAATTGTGACCACTTCAATACAAGTGTTCACAGTCACTTTCTTTGTCCTGGTGTGGGGCACAGCAGTGTAAAACTAAAGTATAATCACCAACACTTGCCTCTGCCAATGAACAATTGGATCTAGTTAATTAACTGCCATCAATATATTTGAAGGAAATTGATTCTATCCTATAAAATGTGTATGGAGTTATTACCAAAACCAGGTTCTCAGGCTTTCCATGTGTCAAATGGGATGGAGAGCTTAGTTTCCCATGTGTGTATGTAGCTGGAGGATTTTCATCCATTATGAAATCTGCTGTGTATTTGAATATGGGCCATCGTGATTGCCTGTATCTAAACTACCACTCTGAAAAATTCCTCTCAGATAATTTGAAATGAAACATCATTCTTTCACTTTTATAGTATTAGCTGGTTGTTTTATGTTGATGATATAATGTACTACATCAGCATGTCTCTGCAGCATCCTCCAGATAATCTGGTACATTTTCTTGTAATGTATTTGAAATGGGTTTATATTTTATTTCTGCTGTCTACATGTTATACTATTTAAGTCCAGCTATACTCTTCTTCAATGGCATCTGTAAAGGAACTTAATATCTTCCATCTTGACCTGTATTGTGGAGATTCTTTTATGCTGCAGGATTCTAATTCTTTCAAAGAGGCTATCCAGTAATTTATGACTGGATACCATCATGCATTTTGCTGAAAGACTTTTAGGGTTGGGAGAAATTTATTATGTGATTGTGGGGAAATGTAACAGTCTGACTACTCCTGAAAAAGAGTGCTCTTGCCTTTCAAATAAGGAAATAGCTTTGCAAATTCAATCCTGCGGCAAGATTGTATACCTCACATTCACTCCTGTCTGAACCGTGAACCAGAGAGCTTCCGTTTCAGTAGGAGTTTTTTTCCCACTTTATTTCTTTTCGATTTTGAAGGGCATCTAGGAGATGGGAAGTATCTCCTCTTGAGTTAGGAATGGCATGTTTTCTCTAAGAACATACCATAATGCAGGAAGGTGAAACAGCTGACGTGGTAAGTATTTTCCACCTTCAGCTACAGTGATAATTCTGAGATAATCCTGAGATACCATAATGACTATTTAAATTGTAGTTTTCAATTTTCTTAGCTCTGTATAAATGTTAAAACATTCAGAACTGTATTTCACTTTAGATGAAAAAACCGTGATTCGAGTATTCTACTTATCCAAGAAGTAATGGTATCATAAATAAAACAGAGAACTAGATGTCAGATTTGGGTCCCAGGGCATGCCTTGACTCGTAAGACAAAATAGGGAAGCCAAGAATAGGTCCCTGATTGCTCAGGGCTACCTTTGCTCTGATCACCACTGTTCTAGCTGCTCAGTAGAACAGACTGCAAGACTACATGATATCACAGCCTCCTATATAAAGTCTATTAAAAAGCAGAGTATATATGCTCACCTGTTGTGACAACTGTGCTAATGCTCATTCAATCACATAGTTCTACACTCTACCACATACTCATATCCTGAGAGCAGTGAGGTGTATATATAATGACATAGACACATGTGTTAAGCACATATATTTGAAACATGACCTAAATGCTTTGGGGAGTGTTTTAATTGAATACCATTCCACTGATAGATATCCATTACTCAAACCTCACTGTTTTCCAAATAAACATTATTTTCAGTATATTTCCAGTGAAAAGACACTTTCCATTTCAACTTCCCATTTGCTATCTCTGAAAGGAAAAATTACAGTAGGTAACTTGTCCAAACTTACGTAGAAAATCAATGAAAATGTTTGAAAACTTTATCTGTACTGTAGATGTAAGATGGCATATTTGCTTTTTTATTCTTTCCTCCAACTGAAATAATCTCTCCAATAGCTGTTATGTTAAAAGTTGAAATCACTGACCATGACAGTGAAAGATTTACAATTTGATGTTACTAGGCCCATGTTTTTACCCAAATGCATTTCATCAAAAGGTATACATAAATATGATTAGTTTTACTTTATCTGTTGAAAAAAATACAACTTTTAGCTTCCTGCTTCCATACATGAAAATTTTCTTCAGGTGCATTTGGCACATAAATTATGAGAAACTGTTAGAATCTCTAATGTGAATAGGAAATATAGAATATGCTCAAAGTAAAGTACAATTTCATATGTTGAAGTAAGTATGTTCCATTTTTTCAACATATAGATCAATATAATAAAAAGATATTACTCCCCAAGTGGCATGTTTGAACATTTTGAGAAGCAGAGAGGAAGGGAAGAAAAATACGTTTCATCACAATATTACATTTGAGTCTTGACCCATATTCTCCTTGTTCCTCATCTCCACTAATTCCTTCAAACTGACAATTCTAGTAAGGTCTCAATATTTACTACAGATTAAAGCTTTCTAAACTGAGATAATCAAAATCCATGGATGAGTAACTGAAAAATCAATTTGGATTTACAGTACTGTTTAGCATTTGTTAAAATATTTGTTTACTCTTCACTGTGACTGTAATCTAAATAAGAACCCTTCATGGACATATTTGTTTCAAATAGTTATTGGCACAGATAGAACTGAGAACATATGAATTTAAGTTTATTCCTTTGCCTGTAAAATATTTTTTTGACTACAATATATATTTGATATACGTCATAAACCATACACAGATATGAATGGTGGTTTTGAAAAGAAAGTTCGTAAGTCAAAGCAAGATTAATAGGGCATTAAGGCATTCGTTTTATTGAAACATCGTATCATATATTGCTTTAAAGTTTTATCATGCATCACTTTAAAGTGGATTGATCCAAATATTCAACCTGCATAAACATGGGACAACATTCACTTGCCTCTTTTGAAACTTCTGGAAACTTATTGTGATAGAACTACAATGTATTTGGAACAATCCTTAGGGAAGCTGTTTAAATATTCTTTAAAAGCTACTTTTTAATTTACATTTGCAAGTTAAATTTACATTATATTATCCTCCCTATTCTTATGCTGTTGGTTGAGTTCAGAGTGACATTTTTGGCTGAACATTGAACATGACTTAAATTTCAGCTAGAATAGATGAACTATTCTTTGGAAACAAAAAAATATTCAGCTTTATAAACAAATAATGTCATTTGGATGAAGTAACCTAGTGCATTCATACTTTTAGCAACATCTTGGAATTGGGGAGCTGGAGAAATAGGAGACAGGATCAACAGGAAGTCAGAGGCTGACTTACAAACTCCTGAAAAAATGTTTGCATGCGCTAGATACATTTTTGTGTGTCTGCCAGTGTATTATCTGAAGATGACATCTGACTTGAGCATGTGACTGCACAACAAGACTTTGTAGGTTCCAGGGTCCACAGGCTCTGGACACAAACCACAAACAAGAAGGCTCCCTCTTGAGGTTGTAAAAATGTGCTTGCTGTTTTCCAGTGACACTGATAGAAGAACAGTGATAGAAGGTGATGTACCATATGCAAAGGTCAAAATGTATGCATATCTGTGTTCAGAGCTTTAAGAGGTACTTTTCTGACTCAAACATTTTCTACTTACGTAGGAAAACATATTCATGACATTGACTACAGCTACCTTATCTATTCAGTACTCTGTAAGGGAATTTCTCTTTTCCTTATTGCACCATAAAGTTCTGAGCAGGAAGTCAGTGAAGTCTAGGGGAGCATTTTCATTGATGTCTCGCATGTTTTACATCAAATTATAAACTAGAAGAAAATAAATGAATCTAGTAATATTCATGTTACATTTTCATTCATTAATAAGAAAAACAGAGTGCTAAACTAACAAGATAATTGCATGTAGCTTTTATACAAACAACATTTAAAGAAATGAATATTTTTGGTAAATAGTCTGATCCAAGGTATTCTATTTATTTTAGATTTATAGCTTTTATGATATTTGCTTTTCATTGCTCTTTTGTTTCTTGTAGTAAATGTCAACTATGTATAACCTGAAGTAATTATTAGAGAAACTGATAGCATGTTTGCTAGCAGTGGAAATGCCAGAAGTACTACATCTTCTAATTTATTTTGTCCCCTCAGTTAAATGTAATTTTTTTCGTGACATGTGTTGGCACTTTCATGTAGCTGGAAGTTTGCACAGTTAGGATGAATTCCGCCAGTTCCATGGTGATGAAAAATGATGCTGTGAAAAAGAAAACATTTTGCATGAAGAGGAAAGAAGGATAGAGAAATTAAACAACTTGCCTAAGGTCATGCAGGAGACTTCTAACAGAGGAATGAATCAAAGACAGTCTTCTGAAATCTGTATGAAACACCTTAACTAGAAATCTACCTTTGTACTGCAGCAGAATACTGCAGGTGTCTGTTTTCCTTTCCTCAAAATAATTGTTCCATATCATTTGTAAAATCTGCCATGAAAATGGGTTCATTCTGAGTCATTTTAGAATATCATGATGCCCCTCTTTTTACGTTAGCTCTTCAATGAGAACAAAAATGAACACAAAATCCAATCTGCCAAAGCACTGAAGTTGCACCAAATATATCCAGTTTGGGGATCTGAATGGCTACATAGAATACCAGTATGAACCTTCTTTCTGTGACCTTCTGCTAGGAGCAGGAAATTATATAAAATTAATTTTAATGACAATCAGTGTCTTATACATTAGTGTTTACCTGGATAGAAAAAACCTCCGATAATAATGGAAAGCTAATTGACATTTGGGAAAAAAAATAATTCTGGGCAAGTTTTTTTTCAGAATGTACCGTATTGAGTACACTACTTCACAATACAAATAATTTTCTGAAAGATTGATTTTGTTCTGTTATTGCAATAATCCAAATTATTACAACCTGAAAAGAAATAAAAGTGTCTATCAAAAAAATATGGTCCCTGAATTTATAAATCTTAGAAACATCTGCAAAATCTCTACAGTATGTTCTTCTGGCCCAGAAACTTAAAATGCCTGACTTGACAGAAAAGAGAGCTACCATTTAGATGATCAGATTATACTTAAATTTCCCAGATCCCATCTTTTCTTCTTGTAGAGCTCATTGACTACTGATCAGCCCAATAGCAAGCAACATGTTCAGCTCAATCCTGAAATAAAGGTATTTCCTGTACTGCACATTCTTTCTTCCCGCTTCGTATATTACCTAGTTTGCCTCTCATACTGTAAGCTCAGCTATGGTTTTTGCTTAAAATTTCATGTTGCTTTCTATTCCAACTGTGAAAATTTGGTACTCTTTTCCAACAGGCTCAGTTTCTCTTGTCTCACTGTAGCTAGTAGTTTAGTTTTGTTGTTAACAGTTTAAAGCAGGACTGTTGTTCCTGAATTGATTCCCATATTCCCTTCCACTCATCTCCTCAGAGTTCCACATGCCCATATCTAACTTTTTTCTTTTTCCTTACGCTGCTTTTTTTTTTTTGTTTACCTAAATAATACTTCAGCAACTCTTACATTTCTGTGGTTCCATAAGCATTGATCTTGCAAAATGCCTAGAGGTATGAGATTTGTTGGTGTTCAAGGCCCATGCAAATCAGTAGAAAGGTCTGCATTAATTTAAAATGGCTTCAGATTGAACCCATATTAATATTACATGTACAAAAATATGCTGCCTAGTGATAATCTGAGATGAGAGTTCACAGCTGTGAAGGAGTTAGTTACTGTTTCACATACAAACCTTGCTCAGCTTCAATGCATAAGGGTTTTGCTCTTGATGGTTGCACGTATGTCCACAGAATCACATATCTGACATAGCAGCAGACGGTTCTAGCGATTTTTTTTAGTACTTTCAATTCAGAAAAAATGAGAGTTCATTTCACTCTCATTTGTGAATATTCTGGAAGAAGTAGATGTCAAAATTAATGATATTGTAGTTGTCATTTAGAGATTATGTGGAGAGCTACAGAGTCATTCTTAATTACAGTCAGAGAAACCAAAACAAAAAGGCAAAAATTCATCATTATACATTTTAATCAGATGCAAAATAATTTTGGTTATAAGCATTTTCCCCAAAATAAACCCTTTATTTTTGATTGAGTGTAAATTATATTTTTTCCACAGAAAATGTCAAGCACATTTAATAAGAATCTGAATAAACTTTTCAGTTTAAGCTTTCCAATTTATTTAGGCAGCAAATAATAAGCTAAACTTCATTTGACAGAATAGCAATGAAACCTTTTTTTACCGTGACCATTGAAGTAGTCTGATCACCACTCATACATTTCTAAATGGCAGTAGATATCACCCTTTTTCTTTCTTTCTATTATGATTGCTGTAGGAAGATGAAGTATTTCCTGCTAGTCAGGAGAGAAAGAAAGTTGAATAGAAAGCTGAAAGAGAATTGAGACAAGGATAAAGGACAGTTATTAAATTTGTGAACTCTATCAGGGGACAAGAAAATAAACTGCATGACTGACTAGAAGTGTATTGGAGTACGACATTTCATTTTTTATGCAGGTCTCAGTGTGATAAAGGTAACGCATTGAAGAACACTGCAGTTCCACAAAGGCAGTTAGCACATTCACTGAATATCAAGATGGCTAAAGTGCTTCTCCTTTGTTGCTATCTCGTGTTTTTATATGGGACAATATAGTTCAGGGACTCATGACTTTCTGCTTCTGTAGCAAGTTTATTACAGGTTTCCATTTTATTCCACACAGGAACATGAACTCTAGCTGACATTTTTTTCCCCTCTCAATTTATAAGGCTGTATTCACTTAGGAGCTTTCAGACTATATGTACCCAAGCAAAATGAAATGAATATAAATGTAAAATGGAAAGAGTTGTAAGCTCACAATTAGGGGTACATTGAATATGTGCTGAAATGGAGAGCAAGGGGCTAAAATGAAATCCATTCGGGTGTGAAGAGACTATTGCAAAGTTAGAAGCTATTTTAGGACACTGTCAGACACCAATGCCATCTGGTTGTTAAAGAAAGAAAAAGAAGGAAAGGAATATGCTTATTGGTCAGACAAGAATATGACAATATGACTTGAAGTCCTGAAAGCCCTAGTCTGGCCTGGAAAATCCAGTCTGTGTGCTGTAAAGCAAGATTCCAATATTTGGTAAGTCTTTGGTAGGAATACGCTTCCTAATACAGCCTTTGATTCAGTGCATGGGAAAACTAGTTCAACAACCAGTGAATTATCTACCAGATTGTGAAAATGTGGGTTTTATTAAATATTTATAAAAGAGCATCTTTCTGTGATGAATAGCTTTGTACTCTATTTTGCTAAAAATTTTGCTCATAGTAATTACAACAAAATTTCAGTCAAAATTCACTTACATATGGAGAAATGTCAAATTGTATCATGCACAGTTTGATTTTTTTTTAGCAGGCATTTTCTATAACAACAAAAAGTAAATTTCTATAATCCCAAGTAGATCTAAGGGTAAAAGCAAGATGTCTGTATTGTTCTTTTCTGTATTCTAAAAGGTACACTGTCCTTCAAAACGTAGTTGAAACTTCAAATGTACCCACTGTGGTGGGTAGACCCTGGCTGGATGTGAGGTGCCCACCAAGGCATCTCTATCAACAGCATCCTCAGCTGGACAGGGGAGAAAAATATAACAAAAGAATTGTTGTTTGAGATAAGGACAGGGAGGTCACTCCCCAGTTATTGTCACAGGCAAAACAGACTTAACTTGAGGAAATTGGTTTAATTTCTTACTTATCAAATCAGAGTAGGATAACGAGAGATAAAACAAAATCTTAAAACACCTTCCTTCAACTCCTCAGTATTTCCTGGGCTCAGCTTCTCCCTCAGTTTTCCCTGCCTTCTCCATCTGAGTGGGACCAGGGGACAGGGAGTAGGGGTTGTGGTCAGTTCACCACATGTTGTACAATATAGTGGAATATAGTGCAAGACTTGGTAAGGAGGAACTATGAACACACTCAAGTGATCTCACAGTTGGGATGTAATGCTTATCATTGCCTAGTCTTGTGTGTTTAACATCCAGAGCCCTTCAGGTTTAGGTAACACAGACTTGTGAAACTCAGGGCCATACAACATACATGAGATTTCAGCCCTGCTGTGAGAAAGGTTTAAACAGAGTGGAAGACTGCACTGCTTTCCCCTGATAAGTACAGGTGGCGTGGCAGGCTACACAGATGCTTTCTAGCAAGGCCCATGCTTTGTGGTGCCTGCATTTCCCACTTGTTTTTCCTGCATACTGATTGAAGTTCCTCTGTATTGTGAGCAAGGACCAAACTCTGTGGTGCCAGCATTCCCATTTTTGTTCCCTCTGCTCAGGTGCTGGTTTCGGAGTTGTCACAGATTGTGCAATAATGGAAATAAATTTATTCTTTTCATTTTGTCTGTGACATTGTGGTTGTTCCTGCACTCTGCCTGCCTTCAGCTCTCACACACATTTTTTCTGTCACTCCTTCCTCCTCAGGGGGAGCTCTCCTCACATTCTTCCCCTGCTACAGTGTGGGGTCCCTTCCATAGAAACAGTCCTCCATGAACTTATCCATTGTGAGTCCTTCCCATGGGCTTCAGTTCTCATTAAATGTTCCAACATGGCTCCCTTCCACGAGATGTGATCCTTCAGGAACAAACTGCTCCAGTGTGGGCTCCTCTCTCCACAGGACCACAGATCCTACCAGGATCTTGCTCCAGTGTAGACTTCCCACAGGGTCATAGTATTCTTTGGGGTTCTCCATAGGCAGCAGGTGGGTATGTCCTCCACTGTTAACCTCCATGGCTGCAAAGGGAAAACCTGCCTCACTATGGTCTTCTCCAGGGAATGCAGGGGAATATCTGCTCTGGCACCTGGAGCACATTCTTCCCCTCCTTTTACTCTCACTTCTCTCTTTCACTGCAGTTTCTGTTGCCCAGGAATTTATGATCTTATTTTGGAAGTGAGTTGCACTGCCTGATTATATTCTTTCTGGGGCACCATGTCACCACAAAATTTGTCTTTCAANCATTAAATGTTCCAACATGGCTCCCTTCCACGAGATGTGATCCTTCAGGAACAAACTGCTCCAGTGTGGGCTCCTCTCTCCACAGGACCACAGATCCTACCAGGATCCTGCTCCAGTGTAGACTTCCCACAGGGTCATAGTATTCTTTGGGGTTCTCCATAGGCAGCAGGTGGGTATTTCCTCCACTGTTAACCTCCATGGCTGAAAAGGGAAAACCTGCCTCACTATGGTCTTCTCCAGGGAATGCAGGGGAATATCTGCTCTGGCACCTGGAGCACATTCTTCCCCTCCTTTTACTCTCACTTCTCTCTTTCACTGCAGTTTCTGTTGCCCAGGAATTTATGATCTTATTTTGGAAGTGAGTTGCACTGCCTGATTATATTCTTTCTGGGGCACCATGTCACCACGAAATTTGTCTTTCAAGGCACAAGATGGTGTTTTGGGCAGTAACATGGTTTACAGCGTGTATTTCTAGCCAACCAGCACTTGATTCCACCATGTTGAATACGTATATTGGTGTGTTTGTGGCAGTGGTCCAATATAATCTGTTGCAGCATAACATTTGGCTGCCTTGAACTCCAGATCATATTGGACCTCTAACACATCCAGTACAGCAGTGCTCAGTAGTGGCATCACTTCATTCAGGCCGCAATAGTGTACTGTCAACTTCCACCCTAAGTCAGACTTTTGCACTGGCCTTAAAGGGACTATTAAAAGATGAGTGAGTCTTGCTGATCACTCCTTGGCTCTTCAGTTGATGAATCAGCTCACAAATGGGAGTTAGTGTGATGTTGCTGCCAGTGCACCATCCTAGTAGCAACCGGCACCTGTTGCTCTTCAGCTTGCAGAAATCCCATAGCAAAAGGGTCTTCCAAGACCCATACAGGGTAAATAGATGTTTGATCTTCTCTGTGCTTAGAGTGGCTACACCAAAAGCCCACTGGGTTCTTCAAGTACCCTCTCCTGAGGTAGCCTATGCCAAAGACACAAGAGGCACCTGTACTGATCACAATGGAGTGCTTTCCCCATTTCTCCCCTGTTAAGCTCATCTCAGCCTCCTGTCATTGCAGAGATCCGGATGGGTTCTGTGTCCCATTACCCTTTTGGCACCAGTGTACACCGTGCACCAGTGTCTACCAAAACCTTATACTTCTGTGGGTCTGATGTATCAGGCCATCAAATCCACACAATCCAGTATACCTGGTCATCCCTTCCCTCCTCTTGACTGAAGACAGGGACCTTCTATTCATTTTCCAGCTCAGAGCATTCACTGTTTGACCCTTGCCGGAAGTCGTCTCATCAGGATCGAGGGAGATGATCTCAGTTTTTCTGTGTTTGGGAGATCACTGATTTCTTTCTTATATTTCTGCAGCAATGAACATAACAACTTGCTTGGTTGACTCCTTCTTAACAGCTGCCTTACCTCTCAGTTCAAGTACAAGGTCTTCTAGCTTAAAGGAGGGTTCACTATCCCACTTTCTTGTGTCCTCCCCAAGTCACATAGGAAGAACAAGAGTGCACCACATGGCAGGCACCTGGGGCTTCCCTTCCCTCCTATAGGGGCAGAAGAGGACTGATTTCTTGGGATGTCCCTGACAGCCAAAGTACTGGCCCATAAGGATGAGAAGGTATAGAGATTTTCTTCAAAGTTTTGGAGCCAGGAAGACTCTCTCTATAGTTGGGGTGTCTATATTTGGGCACTATATTACTGCCAAGCTGTTAGAATATGATCCTGGAGCACTTTGAACCACCTTCCACCACATGATCAGTGTAGACTGAACAACTTTTGGATCTTCAAAGACCTCATTATTGTCTGGATAACTGTCAGTGACTTCCAGAACAGCTAAGTCCATCAGGTACTGGCTGCCTTCATCTGTGCTTTCCTGGGGAGTTCTTCCTTGAATGCATATCTTTCCCTCACACTTGAGAGGAGCCATTTCCAGAAACTTTTTATTTTTTTTTTTTGTGAGTCCATTCATTTCTAGAGTCAACTGGCATTGACAATCCTATTTATTCCAAATCCACTTTGCTGACTTATTAAAATATACCCAAAAGAGAATATGTCTTTGTGAGTTCTTCATCCAATTACAATTATTTTATGTGTTTTTCTCCACTAGGATGACGTTCACAATGCACTCTAGTACCCCAGAGCAAAAGGTGTAGCATGTAACTCAGGACCGTACCCATGTTTTATCCTGACATACTTGAAAGAAAACAAATCAATATATAAGGGAGTTTAATCATTCAGACAACCTCCTTACCTGAGTTGGGGAATAAACTGAGTGGTTTAGAATGATTAGTATTAGGAGCAATCATGACCACATCGTTATAGTCTATTAAATTAATCTCTGTACTGTACGTAGCCACCTACACTTGGCTGCATACCTTGACTATGATGTATCAAAAGAATGAAAATCCTTCTGCTTTCCTGAAAATTTGTTTCTATCTTAGCTTGTAGCCTTATTTTAATTTTTATACCTTTTCATCTATCTCATCTATTCTTGAACCGTTTCACGAACTGTTACACTATAGCATATGGCTGAAACATTATGTTTTTATTTTTGTTTTGCAGTACTGATAGGTTATTTAAAAGAAGTCTAATCCCAGAAAACAAATCTTGCATATTTAGAAGTCCCTAGTTATGTTATTTGCTTTTGTCTTTTTTGGAGGTGGTATCCAAAACAGTGGGAAAGGTGCTTAGTTCTCTGCTTAGAGCATCCATGAAGCATCAACAGAAATACGTGTACAGCATAATTCAAAATACCTCATTCATCTGGATGGTACATTTACAGGATACAGTTCTTCATCCATTGAAATAAAAATACAAGATATTTCTTTTGCTTCTTTAGTTTTATTAGAACCAGTCCAGATGAGATATGCTCACAATAGGAGTAACTGTTGGACATGAAGGTAAAAGTTTGAGAACCTGAGCTTTGGCCCCTAACCTAAGTTTACTGCCCAGCTGTTTGCGATACTTTGACACAGCAGATAAAACAATGGATAGAGCAATGCAATACTTTGTGACGTATGTGGTGAGGGGAATCAGATGCTATTTGATGCTCTGTATAAGATATCACTTTATCCCTTCATCAGCTTTACAGTACTTTACAGAGCTAATTAGTAATGACTGAAAGATAAACATGTCCTCAAACCCCAGGAGTCTTAGGGAAAATAAATAAAGAAAACAACAATCTGAGAATGGGATTGAAAAAGACATGAAATCTGTGCCAGATTATAACAATCAGACACAGAAACCAAAACTAAACAGTAATATTTTTCCTTGTTGTTTTTTTGTTGTTGTTTAGTTTTGTTTGGCTTTTTTTTTTTTTTGGCTTTCCATTGCTAGGGGAAATTTGTTGCAAATTCTGTGTTTGAAACGTTCAAGATCAAAGCACAACTGATATCTTTCTGGAGAATTTGGGTTTTGCAGTATAGGAAAGGGGAAGGATGAATCACAGCAGGCGAGGGAGAAGGAAGAGGAAACAACAAACCCCCATAAAAGTAACTTCTTTCAAAATTAAGCTTGATCAATGGATTATGTAATGTGGTTATCTGCTCTAGCACTATCAAAGGAATGGTCTCAATGATGACCAAAAGCCCTTTATGATCTAATGTTCCATAGTATCTATCATTTTAAGTTTCTTCAGGGATCACTCCAGTTTCAAGATGATAGCTGTAATTGAACCCTAAGGTGGTAAATACACTCAGTTACAACAGGAGACCATAACTCCATATGGAGGCAAGTTGTTTGCAGAGCACTCAAGTTAGAAATTTGCATCTGAAATGATTGATTCTGTTGCATAATTATGGTGATGATATGATTGTTTGTCCTTTTTTTATCTTTTATTTACTCTGTTACTATCCAAAGCTCTATTAGTTTTTACTAACTACAACATGCAGGAGAATGTTTCAGTGATGGGCCCAGACTTTAATAAGGCTGCTCTCTCCGAGCTTATAAATAAACCAAGGTCATGCTCCGCAGTAGTGCACACTTCACAGCTTTTCAGGCTGCTTCATGAATGTGAATCTATGTGGGTAGGGGCCGATGCAACTTGAAGAACCTGAGAAATAGCAGCCTGAAGCATTTGTCTTATTTGAAGCTAAGCGAACACTCTTCCTGACATCCCCATCTTAGAAAGTCCATCTTAATGCTGTCTGAAACTGCACGTGAAACCCTTCCTGTCATCCTTGGGCTGCTCTGTAGAATCTGCAGCTCACGCATGTGACATGAAGACAGGTAGTTAAAATTATTGTGTTGGGAATATATTTAAGCAGAATATCTTTTCTCTGAGTGAAACAGAATTAAAAATAGAAATATTTATTAAGATTAAAATTTGTCCTCAGAGAAATGAAAAAACTCGTTTTTCTTGCTGTTGTTATCTGAAGTTGTAATCAGAGTTTGAATCACAACCTGTGTACTTTTCATTTCAGATGATCTCTGCTACTTTACTGCAAATCATTGCTACATTTTGTTGGAGCAAACTTCCATAAAGGAACATACATTAATAGAATTTTTCACTTTCATGTCAAAGTTGAGTGATACATATGACTTGCGATAAATTTGCCCTTGACGTTATATTGGAGATAAATTGGCCCTTATTGGTCCTTTTCCCCCTTATTTTATTAATGCAGTGTCATTTTCTCTTTCTACTAGTAAAGCCATTGCACAGTGATGATAATACTTTCAAAGACGTTATAGCTATAAAAATTACAAAAGTGAAGAAGGAACTATTTGGATTATCTTTGTTTCTGGATTTACACTGTTTCAGATTTGCTTGACAATTTCTTGCTCTATTAAACAAGCAGTAGAAAAGATGAGATGAAAAAGTATCATATGGAACCCTGATGAATATCTTCTTTAGAAAGAAGAAGTTTAGAAAGAAGAACTCCTTACTATCTTCAGGGAGTAGGAGGTAGACACTGAAAACCCACTCTACAAGCAGCTTCAGCTAGTTTACACAGAATCAAGTTTTCTTTTCTTTTTGTGATGTATCTGACATCTTATGGAGGTCCACATACGCCAGCTGTTTTTTTCAATCTTCTTGTAAAGCACCGTGTGAATAGTTTGATTAGAAAGGTTGAGACACAGTGAAACTAATTCTTGGGCTGAAAACAAAGACTTCCACGCTTTGGCTATAATTATATCACCAGACAACAAAAATATAAACAAAGTGAATTTAACTTATTAGAGAGTGTGACTTTAGATTAGAAACCAAGATACTGCAAATATCAGCTCATGGATTACAAAGCAATCTATTTTTCAGCTGTTCCTTGCAGAGAATTCAAACTGCCTTTAGGAAGAGCAGGATAAACAGTCTTCTTTTATTCCAGAAAGTTTTCTTCCCTTCAAGTTTCTAACAGTCTTTCTACTGAAATGCTATAATGCATATTGGAGGGTTTTTGACTAGAAATTATGAAAGAGAATACAGATTTAGTTAAAAGAGAAATGAAGAAGTTGATGCTTTCTTGAATACCATCCACATTTGAAAGCAGAAGGATCATTTTAGAATTATGAGAAGAAAAAACCACATTTGAATCACAGAATTACAGAATTGTTTGGTTGGAAAAAATTCTTTGAGATCGTGGAGTCCAACCATAACTGTCCAGTACTAAACCATATACTTGAGCACCTCATCTACCCATCTTTTAAATACCTCCAAGAATGCTGACTCAGCCTCATCCCTGGGCAGCTGTTCCAGTGCCTGACCATCCTTTCAATGAAGAAATTTTTCCTGATATCTAATCTGAACCTCCCCTGGAACAGCTTCTGGCCATTTCATCTTGTTCTGTCACTTATTACTTTGGAGAAGAGACCAACATCTTGCTCACTACAACCTCCTTTCAGGCAGCTGCAGACAGTGGTGAGGTCTCCTCTTAGCCACTTCTTCTCTAAGCTAAACAATCCCTGTTCCCTCAGCCACTCCTTGTAAGAATGGTTCTCCAGCCCCTTCACCAGCCTCGTTGCTCTTCTCTGGACGTGCACCAGCACACCAATGCCCTTCTGGTAGGGAGGGACCCAAAACTGAACACCATATTTGAGATGCGATGTCACCAGTGCTGAGTACAGGGGCACAATCACTTCCCTGGTCCTGCTGGCCACTTTTTTTTTTTGATACAGGTCAAGATGACATTGGCTTTCTCAGCCACTTGGGCACACTGCTGGCTCGTATTCAGACTGTTATCAACCAACACCACATCCTTCCTTCTCTGCTGGGCAGTTTTCTAGCCACTCTTCCTCAAGCCTGTAATGTTGTGTGGGGTTGTTTTATCCCAAGTGCAGGACCTTGGTCTTGTTGAACCTCATCCCGTTGGTCTCAGCCCATTGATCCAGCCTGTCCAGACCCCTCTGCAGAGCCTCCCTTTGTACAAAGAGATCCACACTTCTACCCAGCTTGGTGTCATCCACAAACTTGCTGAGGGTGCACTCAACGCTTTCATGCAGATCTTTGATAAAGATATCGAACAGAACTGGACCCAACACTGAGCTCTGGGGGACACCACTTGCGACTGGCCTCTAACTTGACTTAACTCCGTTTACCACCATTCTTNACCAGCACACCAATGCCCTTCTGGTAGGGAGGGACCCAAAACTGAACACCATATTTGAGATGCGATGTCACCAGTGCTGAGTACAGGGGCACAATCACTTCCCTGGTCCTGCTGGCCACTTTTTTTTTTTGATACAGGTCAAGATGACATTGGCTTTCTCAGCCACTTGGGCACACTGCTGGCTCGTATTCAGACTGTTATCAACCAACACCACATCCTTCCTTCTCTGCTGGGCAGTTTTCTAGCCACTCTTCCTCAAGCCTGTAATGTTGTGTGGGGTTGTTTTATCCCAAGTGCAGGACCTTGGTCTTGTTGAACCTCATCCCGTTGGTCTCAGCCCATTGATCCAGCCTGTCCAGACCCCTCTGCAGAGCCTCCCTTTGTACAAAGAGATCCACACTTCTACCCAGCTTGGTGTCATCCACAAACTTGCTGAGGGTGCACTCAACGCTTTCATGCAGATCTTTGATAAAGATATCGAACAGAACTGGACCCAACACTGAGCTCTGGGGGACACCACTTGCGACTGGCCTCTAACTTGACTTAACTCCGTTTACCACCATTCTTTGGGCCTGGCCATCCAGCCAGTTTTTAACCCAGCAGAGGGTATGGAAACAAAGATAGAAAGAAAAAAATTCCAAAATGTAACCCACAAGATTCGTTTTGATAAATAATAATAATTTGTTAGTTTTTCATAACTGTAAAATCTTTAGAGGTTGTCTTACTATGACTGAAAAGGATGTTTATGCTTGTATTTGCAGTGTCAAGATCAGGTTAACAGGTTTTTTTTGAGAAATCTTGAATTTATTTATTGCTTTCCCTTATTATTTTGTTGTTATATGTGTTAATGAAATTCAACAATGGAAACTTTGCCTGAATTGATAGCTTAAATAAATTTAAACTACGAGTTGTCATCTATGTCTACCATTGGCTTTATTCTTTATAAGTCATCCCATACATAATTTTGAATTTCAACGCTTTCTTAAAGTTTTTGTGATTTTTTTGGTCTTCACTAGAAAGAAAATGTTAAGGATAAATATATATATGTATACACAGAAATAATATAAACAGATATTGTAACTATAAAAATGCATCTTTGATGTTAATAAGAATATTGATTTGAAGGGGGGATTTGTTTATAGTTTTTATTTTGAAGGTTTTCTTTTAGTTTGTATAGCAATTGAAAGCTTTTGAAAATATTTCTAATATTTAAATGGTAAAAATTAATATATTTTTCTGAAATATGTTTCATTTAACATAGTTTATGAACACTGAAGATTAAAAAACCAACAGACCGATGATATTGACTTTCCCCCTGATACATATCACTAGGAAATTCAGCAAAAAATAGCACTAGTTTACTAGTCATAAATTATAGGATTGAATCATGAGATGATCAATGATCTAAGAGTTCAAATGAAAGAATAAAATGTTAACAGTAATAAATTGTATTTATTCAAATATGTATTAGAAGACATCTCAAAGCATGATGTGTACACTGCTAGTGCCAAAATGTTGTCAAATAACAGGAACAGCCCCTCTCACACTTGCCAAATATCCAGCTCATTGTCTTTTCTTTGGAGGCCATGGAGAGCTGCTGCTCCTCTGCCTGCTAAGGAGCAACGGGAGCTCTGGAGCTGGTCGCCACTTTGTGCAGCCTCTAGGTGAGAGGGGAAAGCGGAACTGGTACCCTGCCTCCCCCCGCTCTGGCTCAGGGCCCGGTGCAAAGCCCCAGGCTGCTGCCTCCCATTAGTATTTGCAGGAGAGTTATATCTGAGCCAATCACATTTGAGAATTGCTGTATATTTTTGTATGAATCAGAGTCTCTTCTTCACTGTCACTGCGGGGTGTGACAGAGAAAAGACAAAGACATCGTGATGGGAGGTGGTACAGTGTGATACCACTATCTTTACCAAGCAGTAACAGACGCCTTGCTAAAAGCTGACCATGGATCCTGTTTAAGAACACGAACTGGGCTGACAAATAGCTACTTCTAAACATCATATTGCGCCTGAAACAGAACAGTTTGAAATACTAGAGCATTAATCACCTCAAAAAGATACTGCGGTGGTTTAATATTGAGAAAGCCATTTTACAGAGGGAGAGCTCTAGAAATGAGCTGGGAAAGGAGCAAACGTTTGTCGGTGTTTTCCGGTTGTATGGGACAGCCTTGTAAGAGGTTAGTAACTTCAGGAGGAGTCTGAAGTCAACCAGAAATAATAAAAAGAAGTAAAACTAAAAAGGGACTACGGTTGTGTGCCCTGGCTCACTTTTAGGAAGAGTGATGAAACGATGCGTGTGAAGGGAAAAGAAAGGTTAGATTAAAGAATGGTAAGCAGCCATGCGCAGCGTTGAGCTGAGCAGGGGCAAAGAATGGAGAGCAGGAGATGGTGCTAAATCTCTAAATCAAAGTGACAGTAACTATGCCTTGTAAATTAGTTTTCTGGGCATTAACCTCTCCTGTGTAGAGGACAGACACTTGTAGAGATGTTTTGCTTACCTTTTTGCTGTCCCTTACAGATTTCTGATTACAGTCATTTATCTACAAGGACACATATATTTTCTTTGATCTTGACTGTAATTTCTATTTATACCTGTTCTTCATGTCTTATCAAACCTAGATTGTGCTTTTATGGCATTATTGGTCTGTGTCATATGTACATATTTCCATAGGGAGTCCAAACACCTGGAAAAGGGGGAGAATAAACTGCTTCAGTGCTACCAAAACTAAAGGAATTAACACACAAACATACATTCCTCATCTTTGGGACTTCTGTTTAGGAATGGTAATATATTTTTTTTCATTTACCTTCTATTCGGGCTTACAAGAGAGAAAAGACATACTATTGTGGATCACTGTTGTGAATTTAGAATCTATGTATTATTACACTCTTAAATGAAACAATTTAAAGGCAGAGTATGTAGATATGTATTTAAGAAAGAAAGGAAAATGGAATACAGCAATAATTGATTTTCCGAACAAGTTTATCCTCTTCAAGACTTATACTGGGGAGGGTGAACTGATGACAACTGTGACAAATGACCTTGTAAAAACTGTGAGATATGGAAAAATCCTATATCAAAAATATCTATTTTTAAAAGCATGTCTTTGGAGAGGTTTGGGAATAGAAAGGCTAAGTATATTTCATTGCTTTGAACGGACTGTTGGCTTTCACAAGACTGTTAAACATGGAGTGTATGTACGGGATGTATCAGAGGTGAAGAATGCTGTGCAAGATCTGGAAAAAAATGTCAGTGGATGGAGGTGTTACTGAAACTTGCAGAATACTAAGGAATTCTGCAGTCTACAGTACTTCCTGTGGAGGGTGATCTCACATCACTTAAAAGATCTGATTAATTTCCACTGGTCGTTACCATATATGAAACAGTGTAAATATAGCAACACAAGAATGTGATGTTCCAGATTCCACTTACTTCTCTGTGATGAAAACAACAATATGAAGTATTGCATTTCTTATACCCAAACATAGAATATTTACCATAAAAGTACGCCATTTTGTAGCATGTACTGCACCTTTTGGCCATTATACATTAATCTGTTCTAGATATGTAGTACGTACATTAGTGTAAAAACTGAAGCCAAGTCTGGAAGTGATGGAAGAGAAATGTCACTTCTGGCTTTCATTGCAACAGGTAGCAATAAAAGTAATAACTTAAGAGCTCTAAAATGAACCTGCTAGATTTATGTTCACGGAATTTCTCCTCAACTTAACATTCTGAGCAACACGATATTATTACATGTAGAATGTTACAATATATCCATTGGTACACAGTATTCCCACCTGTTTTCTTATTTGTAACAATTTATTAAGTGCTCTCAAAATCTATTCTGAATAAATAGAATTGATACTTTTATCACATACTCTTGTTGTAGAAATAAATTTTTTCTCTGAAACTTGTTGACTTTGATTTTTTAGAAAAGAAAAATTAAGAGGTAAAATGTTAAAATATTTAAATATTTCAAAAAGAGATAATTTTAGATTTTACTTTCAAATACGGTTTTGTATCTAGAAATTTATTAGGAAAGAAAACTCAGACTGTAAAAGTATATTATTTCATTGAACTGTTAAAAATTTAGATATTTAATATGAAAAATTTTCTATGGATTTAAAAAAATAATGTTTATTGAAATTCTACTTCCTGATCAGTTTCTTCTAATATTGGCAGAATTTTATCCCATTAATAGAGAAAAGTTATTTACTCCTAGACTTATGCTTTTTAATCTGTCCAATTCTTTCACTTGGACTGGTCCATTAGTGTTCTAATTCCATAATTACAAGTTTCGGTTTTGTAAATCCCATGTTTTTCATGGACTTTCTTTTCTTAGTGTTTTAAACTCTCTGATCTGAGTCTAAAAAGATATGTAGTCAACTCTGTCTTTACTTTCCCCAAGTCTCCAGGATTGCTTTTCAGCTGCTACTCAAACCCACATTACATAAATCTCGGTGCTTAATCTTCTGTCTGTCAACATTTGCAGAACCACTTTGGTGCTGAATCTGCTCTACAGCAAAACACCTCCTCAGAGCAAAAGGTTAATGCAAGGCTTAGGAGGGTTCAAAACGATTTCTCAAATTACATGGGAAAAATATTTTTTGTGATAATCTGATCTGATCACAATGCTATGTTTAGAACATTTTTGTCACTGATCATCAGTGCTACTTCATTAAGAGAATGAAAAGAGAAAATCCAGCTGCACGTGGAAGAACAACAGAGTATCAACAACAGGACATGAGGAAGTTAAAGGTAAATGTGAGAAGATATTTAGCAAAAGGAACTGTTAGAGGGCTTCAGGAGTTACTGTTTGGCTAACACAATCATGGATCCTACTGCTAAATAAGGAGACCAGGATAGCTTTAAACACACTACATAAGCTAGCTCACTCAAAGCCAGCTCAGATAGGTACTTGACGTTGTGGTGCCTCAGACACTAAAATCAAAGTTGTGTCATTGAAAGTGACTACCAGCTATGGAAAGGCATTCACATAGCATGCAAGTAGCTATTGAAGGTGCTGCTACCTGAGATTTGTTTGTCTGTGCTTCTTTATTCTGTTGCCATCCCAAAACTTCTGCTGGTATAGATTCATCGGACTGTACCTTGATCATAAAATCATAGAATCTTAGAACAGTCTGAATTGGAAGAGACCCTTAAAGTCATCTAGTCCACCCTCCCCCCGCCCTGCAGTGAGCAGGGACTCTTCAACAAGAATAGGTTGCTCAAAGCACTGTCCAACGAGATCAATTTAAAGCAAGATTAATTTGAACTGGAAGTTTGAGGTGATCAATCGTATGTTACGTAAAGTAAAACTAATGACATTGACAGGATGCAAACTTGTGCCAGAAGATGCTTTACAGTTCAGCTGAAAACATTACAGACATGTACGTGTGCACATACTCACACTATGTGAACATGAAAGCTTGTGCTGTAGTGAAGTAATGGGCACCGCAGCCCAGTAAAACATCCTTAGTTTTGCAGTTTGGATTCCTTCAGCAGTTTTCTGGCACAGTTTATGACAGTTATTTACATTCGTTACAAGCCTGGGGGTTGAACAAGGCTTAAAAAGGGCTTGCTGGTTAGAGTTTTCAGTTTTAGAAAATGTAAGTAAAATGGAAAATATTACATTATTATATTTTTTTTTCCTGGTAGAACATTTAATCATTTTTGTTCTTACGTTGAAACTAAGTTACATAACATTTGAAAAGAAATTATGAAGATTAAAAAGAAAATATAATAGTTTTTTTTATGCTTTGAATTTTTTTGTGTGAAAAATTAACAAATTTTATGGAGTAAGAAAATTGTTATTTTACAAGAAATATATTACATTATTAACAAAATCAAAATCAGGAATAAGGGTGAAAACAAGGAATATTTTTGAAGTTCCAGGCCACAGAAAATGCAATATGATTGGTGATGAAGTATTTCCAGTAGGAAAAAAAAGATAGAGATGCAAATGTTTCCATAGCAATGCATTACTATTACCTTCTCTTAAAGCAGAAAGGCTCTCTAGAATGACAACACTCTCCAACTAAATGAATGTAAATATATTACAAAGGTTTTATTCTGTAAATTTCATTTTATTATTTCATTTTATAAGACTTCAGAGCTATTAATGAACTGGAAGTTGAGGCTCTAAGGTATAGTGTCTTGGCACTTATAGAAAATAAAATTAGTAGTAAAATAAGACACACGCCAAAAGGTGACAGTGAAACATCATAATAGACACAAACTTTGTTAGTGAAACATAGAATCTGTTATTTTCCTTTATTGCATTAACAACTGCAGGAATGCACATAAAATTCAGATTTAACTCTGCACATTCCATATTTCAAAGTTACCTGAAGGTCTACATGTTTCTTGAGGAAATAATTTCCAAGATTTGTGTTTTAAGTAACCCTAGTATATAAACGGTATGTTCTGAACTATTGTGATGTCATAGAGTAACTGTAACTATTTCAAAATCCTTCAGGGAATTTTTCTTTCCCTTACCAACATAGAAGGTTTTAGGACACAGGGAGTGGTTTGATTGTTCTGAGTTCCAGTTTGTTGGCTGAGTGGGGGGGTGGGGAAGGAGGGTGAGAGTTTTCTTCCAGTTGGCACTACTTTTCTGCTCAGCAGCTGCGGCGAGCAGAAGCTCCTTTGACTCAGCCCCAATTCCATGTGCCCTGTGCTGTTCTTTGGAGAGAGAGTGATCATCACTGCCTGGAATTGCTGCAGACTTGCTGGGGGCTGATGTCACCTGCAGAGGAGTTGCTACCCCACCCCCTTGCTTCTACCCTCCTCACCCACAACGCTTTCTGACAAAACGATGAGGAGAGGGGGACACCGTGTCCTACTGTCCGTAAATACTAACTGCACCAAAAGGAGCAGGAATAGAACTTAATTTTTTAAAGTTTTTGGTCATGGTGTTGTTGTGTATCTTGTTCTGGTTTTGGTTTTATATATATATATATACACACACTTGTAGTTATCCCTCTCTATACATTCCTTCCTGATTAGTTCCTCTCTTAATTTCAGATACCCATCTTAGTTTTCCTTTAAACTGAGACTGTAGCCAAATCACAAAGTTACATCTTCCTCACTGGTTTACTCTTCTTCCTGCCCCCATGCCTTTCACAGAAAATGCAGTGGGAACGATATGGGAATTGTTTCTGTTCCTAACTTCCCCAAATACAAAACAAAAATAATTACTCACTATTCCACAACACAAAACAATCTTGAAGTAAAATCTCTCTCTATACAAATGTAGCATATTGTTATCATTTATTAATCCTGATAAGGACATGTCTTGTTAGTTTCATTATGCATAAAAATACTTGACTTTTTTCTCCTGATGTTGGTAGGAATTTTTCTACACTGAAATGTTCCCTTCTGTCATTAATTTCTTTAAAAACACCTTAGGTAAACTCTCTGGTCTAGAACTGATAATATACACAAAGTTAAAGAAGAACATCACTTTAAAAGTGGAAGCAGGATCAAATTCTGTTCCTGTGTCCATCACTCAAATGTCTGCCATTCTGAGAGAATAATTGCTTTCTTCAAGAAAATGCATACAAATCATTCAAGTCTTGCATCCATTTACTTTCATTTTTTAACCTGTGAATGTTACTTGTTCATATAATGAATTTGTCAGATGTGACAAGTTGGCACAACTAGTTTCACTAAAATTATTGGGAGATAATCTTTTGATCTTCCTAGAATAAGACTCTGATCCAAAAATCCACATAAGTTAAAACATAAATATTATAAGGCAGATCTCTGTTGTGCTTAACACTGAACTTTTATTATACCAAAGCAATAGGTCAAGTGTTATTCCTGCCTGCCTATTGTTCCAGCCTAGTAAAATTCACAGTATTTTTTGAAATCTCTTTTAAAATAAATAGCTTTGACACTGTGTACTGCGTTGTCATAGTCTGGGAATGTTTGAGCTGCTTGTCATAATTTAAGAAAAATATTTATTTTAGGTCCTGGTTCCCCTAGAGACTACTTTTTTTTTAGTGACATCTCATGAGGAAAAGAAAGAAAAAGATTTTTTTAAATTTCTATTCCTTATAATCTATAGTAGTTAACAAATCATACAACGAAAATCCTCATCCCTGAAGGTCAAACCTGAAAAAACCTTTTGCAGTATTTCATTCAGCTATGAGATGCTTCCTCTGGTAACAACATCAAAATTAACATTTTCACAAATTAAGGTTAGTAGAGAAGAGATCTGGTTAAAGCTGATACCTGTTTAGGTCTACTCAGAAATCAACATAATTAATTTTTTTTTTTTTTTAAATATAAAATAAGCGATTACAAATTAAATGTAGAAATATCTGTGTGGAAAAATGTATATAACAAACAAAATCATATTTGTACGATACCATTAAGCCTGATGCAAATCTCCTACATAAGTTGACTCCAGAGGTATGCTATGATTTTTCCAAATCAATCCAGATTTACATTGACGTTGCAAAGAGTAGAAATATGTTCTCCGAATCCTAAAGCAAACGTTAATGTGTTCTATAATTTTGAATATTGAAATGAATTGCTTCTAAATTTGATCTGGACCTATACTGCTATGATAATCTGGAGAATTTTGCCTCATAAATGAGACAAACCTTGACAGACTGGCCGACTCCAATAGCATGAGATTTAACAAGTCCAAATGCCGGGTCCTGCACTTTGGACACAACAACCCCATGCAGAGCTCTAGACTGGGTGCAGAGTGGCTGGAGAGCAGTCAGGCAGAAAGGGACTTGGGAGTGCTGGTGGACAGGAAACTCAACATGAGCCAGCAGTGTGCCCAAGTGGCAAAGAAGGCCAATGGTATCTTGGCCTGCATCAGGAACAGTGTGACCAGCAGGACTAGAGAGGTCATCATCCCCTTATACTCGGCACTGGTCAGGCCGCACCTTGAGTGCTGTGTCCAGTTCTGGGCCCCTCAGTTTAGGAAGGATGTTGAGATGCTGGAGNACAAGTAGGAGTAGGTGTAGGTAGCAGGTGTAGGTGTTGGGCCATAGGTTGGACTCGATGATCTCAAAGGTCTCTTCCAACCTTACGATACCGTGATACTGTGATAAATGCAATATGTATTTTGAGGTCTTAGTTTTCTAACTTTTTTTTTTTGTTCTGTGATTTCTAATCTAATCAAACAACAAAATGTGTAAAAAGAGTAAGATTCTGGAACTCCGATGAACTCTGCTTCTTCTTGTTACCACAGGTAGCTTTCTTAGTGAACATAGAGAAGTAAAAAGCTTATAGGAAAATATTACATCGTCCTAAAGTGTCTTGTAACAATTTTAGATGACTGATTTAATAAAGTTTACGTATTTCTCAGTATTTACTACTCAAGAGAATTGCATTTCAGATGTACAACAAGAACCAAAATGAGTTGAAACAACCATGTCTGCGCTATGAAGGAAGACACCATTGAGGTCTTTTTGATAGTTCACTAGTTTTAAATTTTGTAGGCACTTTGCATGTGATATTACCTCTCATTTCCTATGTTTTCCTCACTGTATAATACAATAGAGCATCAGCCTCTAGAATTAATTATCTAACCCTTTCACAGGAATTCTTGTTTATTTTTTTAAAAAAGAAAAAGATGATTTTCAGGACTGTCTTCAAATCAGACTTTTAAAATTAAATTTAATTTATACTGTAAAGATACTTATAAGCATTTTCAGAGGCATATTACTATCTGGAGCCCTGTGGAAGTTTTGCTGATTGGCATTCTATACATTTAAACTTAATAAATGTATTAGTGAATAATTGAGGGTAAATAAACATATTGTTATGCAATGTAGAATATTTTAAAATCTTTTTGAACTTCTATATGGATATTCACGATGACATACATTGTTAAAGAGAGTTTAGATGTAACCTACCTATTCTAAACAATTCTGTGATTCTGTGATTATTAAGTGTATAGCAGATGACACATCATAAATCAGCAATTGCAATTTAACAATAAGTTTTATGCTCTCACAAACTACATGAACATCATCCTTGTGCTTATTCATTTTCATAGCAATATATTTCTCAGATGATTATGAAAATTTTCAGACGGCTTCCTAAATAATCCTATATTCTTCACTAAATGTTATTATTTATGTTTATTGCTTAATGCCATGCTCCCAACACATACAAAAATAGAACATTAGAAGAGCATCCAAAGGTAAACTTTTAGCAGTCCATAGGAATATTTTTATTCATCCATTGAAGTCAATATTTATGCTAGTGGAGTCCAGAATAATGATCTTTAACAGCCATATAAAAAGGAATTTTTGTAAATCATTGGAATACACAAAACTGGGCATTAACGCTAAAAGGTCGTTCTTCAGTAAGCTTGCTGTACTTTGGTTTTGCAATTGACATAAGTAGCTCAAAACACAGAGGAGTGAGGTTCCATTCACTCAAATTAGATAAGGCGAATATTGCAAACCACTGGAAAACTGACTTTATTAAAAGAAAAAACCCGAACAACCAAACTCACAAACAAAATGATGATGCTTTGACTAGAATTCCTCTTTCCCTCCTGTGTTCCCATTGCATACACAGTGTAACTGCGAAGGAAGGTATGGCAGACCCTTCAGAGGCAGCCTAAGGTGTGTCTTACGTGATACGTTCACCCTAGTCCTCTCTGGAAATTTCTGTCTCTTCAGCAAAAGTGACAAAATGGAGAATACGTCTGTTTTTCATCAGGCATATTTTACTGACTAGTGTATCAGGAAAAACGCTGATGAAAGCAGTTAATACAATACATCTGACCAAATGCTAGAGTGGTGAAGACTGGAACACAGGGCCAGCTGTCTGGGCAATATGGGGATAACCCATATCATGATATCATGATAAAGGACCAGATCCAGGTCTCCAAAATGATTTGATTGAATTCTTTGAGTTTTAGTAAATTGAAAAGCCACACATTTTAAGCTATAAAGTAGGATTTTTTTTGTTGTTGTTGAAAATCAATATGCTAAATTATACACATATTATACACACATGAAGTCATAGAAGAAAGAATAGCATCTGTGTGGTTACTCATAACATGGCAATATATCTTGCATACAGGTAAATGTAGAGTGGAAATAAATCAGACAGAAAAATGTATCCTCTGCCTAGGCAGTGCTATCTGATACCTTTCAGACCTAATTGACTGATATTAACCTTTGTAGAAATAATCAAGGCAATTGGTTCATTTTGCTATTATTAGGTAATGTAAAAATGTATTCATTTTTAAATACATATTGTGTATTTATAATTGTAGAGAGCCCGGAAATCCAGTCTTGCCTCTTTCTGTTACGTATCAGGGGTTCTGTGGTTAGTGTGAAGCACTACGTAATGCTTCTATTACAGCAATGTGCTACATTAGCAACGTACATAGAAACCTCTGCAGGTTTCTAAAGGATGTTCTGTCTTATTCTCCCCAGATTTTCTGTAGTCTTGAGACCTGTACAAGAAACTGAACATTGTTAAGTGGTCTAATATATTTATTTTAAAGATGAGACAGGTAGGGACTAGAGTTCTTTGGTGTTTGCAAGCTACCTTGAAGTCTCTCTTGACAAAAGCCAAAGATTAAGGTAGAAAGAATAGAAAAGTATATTTGTATAATTTAAATGTAAACATCCACTTGTTGTTTTGAAAAGTGCCAAAAAGAATCATCTATTACTTTGATATGCACATTTTACCTTTGATATGAACAACTCTCATATTAAATTCCTGAAGCAGAAGCCTCTATTATAGCAATTTAGAATATGTTTCTTTCATTCTGTCAAGCCAGATTAAAGAGGACTACTGTGAGAGATGGCTACATTTACAATCGATCACATAATGGTTCTGCTACTTGAAAGTATACTTTTGCAATAATGGAAACCTACTGCTCTTTTTTTTCCCCTTAAGAAAACTAATGACATATTTTCTTTTTCTCCTCTGTCTTTCCCCAGGTGGAGAAAGATGTGCAGATGTGCTCAAATATTATCTCAAAGTTTGGTACAGCAAAGATGAGATAAGAAAAATCAAGTCAATAATGGCTTTAATTACCTTAAGCCTCTCTGAAAAACTTCAGCCAGAATAATCTTGTTAGTTTTCTGGTTGTAATGCAGTGCAGTAATAGAAGCAACGATGGCACTGAAATTTTACACAGAGCTTCTGTAATATCCTGTGAAAGACTGAGTCCTGTGAAAGCACTTGGGTCAATCTACCTTCACATTTAAGGGGATTGAATACATTTCTTTCTTTATCTCACAAGTTGTTTTTGGACTATACTACACTGATTTTCTCTTTGAATAGTGTGAATCTGTAGACAGGTTTCCCCAAGTAATTCCACGCTTCCTTTGGTTTGTTTCCCATTTCAGAAGGTGGTGATATCATCAATGCGGGTTTGTCAGCACTGTGTAATACAGCCAACCTTTAGCTGACCTGCCTCAATATATATCAGAAGGATCAGTCAGCCTTTTAAAATAATCTTGTCTCACATCAGTGGTGAGAACATTCTTTGGTTTTCCTCTGTGGAAAGTGGGCTTTCCAGTTAAATCCAGTGTGCTAGTATTCCTTTCTTTATGCAATCTGGTGGGTCATCATAAAAAGAAATACATCAGCCACAGTGACATATTGACTCTACAGTGATCTGCATGCAACCTTATCTTACTATTTCCTCACAGTATTCTCAGATACAGCTCTGCATCTGAATTCTATCCAAGAATTCAGTTATAATGATTTAGTTATAAAGTTCTGCCTCGACATTTTTCCTAATTCTTAAGGATCTGCTTCACAAATTACTATAAAACCTCCATGTATCACTCTTTGATAATTCCAAAAATCACTAAATCAATTAGAACTGATTCTTTAAGCTTTGCTTTTTTTTATCTTGTGCTCAGTTTCAATTCCATTCTCCTTGATGTATCTGAAGTTAATAACCACCTTCCAACTGTGATAGGATTTTAAACTACTAACGAACATACTTATTGGTATGACCTTGTTCCAAAAGGGGTTTTTAATTACTTTATTTGTAATGTTATTAACCTCGCCCATGACTTCAAAAGACTTTTCCTAACAATTCTGTGTCTGCTGATATTTAATAAATACTAAGAAGATGAACTTCAAGCCTTAAGTAAGTGTTTACATAAGTCTTTCTACAACTTGTCTTTGGGATTCCTTGACAAGATAAGGTTCTGCAAATTTCTTATGTAGATTTTTATTGACCCATTGACTATATATAATGACTGCTTAAGCCTCTTGTTCATTGCTACCCTCCCCCATATCTCTAAAGAAATAAAAGAAATATCCAGTTTTTCATTTAGATGGGTGATTAAGTCAGATTGTATGGCAGGTTTTTTAGGGAGGGTAAGCACAGCAAAATTGTAACTTGAAAAATTGCTGTTTCAACTTATTAGTAACCTGGATTTAAATGTCCCTTCAAATCTCTCAACATTACTATTTACTTTATTCCATCTAGATCCACAAATCCTCAAAAACTAGAGTAAACAAATGTATCCATTGTCTGACAGGATGCTCCTCTACCTTTGGTAGTTAGTGAAACATAACTCCTGCCCATTTCAACCTGTGCATTAGGAAAAGGACTGCGTCTGCAGAGAAAATAATGTCACATGACCACAACCAGTTTTTTCCCCTTTTGTGGTGATCATAGAATAAACCAGCAATATCCATCAAGACTTCACAGAGAAGAGCTTATGAAAGTTGTGAAGGTAGCTTCAAAAAAATCTCTTCTTCTGACATTTCTGACATCAACTTCTGGTAATATGGAGTAGTTTTTCACTTCTCTATACACATCATACTAATATTTGATGCAGCATTTTACAAGCTTTATCTGAGCTATGCAATATACCTGGTACACACTCTTGATTGGTTTTGATATATTTTTCCTAGAGGACTGCCTCTGTGCAAGAACCAACCAAGAATGCCACAGTATTTACACTTAATATTTTGGCCTTAGATTCCTATTTTGGAAAGTGAGAAATCTTTTCCAGATTCTGTGTTAAACTCTGCATGAATTTTGTATATACAGATGTGAGGTTCAACTAAGTCCTGCCAGCTTCTTTTCTCCTGCATATCATATCATTCTTGAGTATACCTCAGGAGTTCTTTAGTTTCTCTTGTTTGTGATGTTACAGGTAATATAAGCCTTTTTCCCCTCCCATACATATTTGTCTCCATGAAGTCTAAAGACACATAATGGGTGTTTCTTCCACTGAAAACTATATAGATTCAATAATTACGACAGATTAAAAAAAATCACTACAGAAGTATCTTCTATTACCTGGGAAAATCACCCTGTCCTTACAACTTGCCATGCATATGAATCTTTCTCCTTTGATCTTACCATCCTGAAGCTATTTATTTTCCAGTCACTGGAGAGACACAAGAAAGTTTTAGTCAAGGGGAATCAAATGCAATTATAATGGGTTATTCTTGTTGTGAAGTACTTCTGTGTTGTTTCATAATGGTGTGACATTGTACAGCATTTACCATCTTCACAGAATAAGAGTATTCCTGAATTGAAAGCATGAATCTCTGCAGTTAAAGATAAGGGTATAAAACTCCAGCTGTAATAACCAGGTGAGTGTAACAGGTGTGGTGAAACAAATGCACAGAGGACAAGTAACACTGGGATTGCACTAGCATTATGAATAAAGGATGTCTTTTGAGAAAAAAAGGTGCAAATATCTTTTGAAAGAGTGCCGTGTATTAAACATGGTTAACATCTATTTAGATTAAGAAAGCCTGGTAGAAAAGCCCAGTTGCCTGAAATACCAAACCCACATTTGATTTCCTGGCTTATTTTGTGGTTGTACTTTAACATGTGTCAGAATCTGCAGATTATCAGAAAAGGAACAACACAATCTTTGTGTAAAATGCAGGATTTATGCATATTAATAGAACACAATAAATATCTACAACTATAGGAAAAGAACACTTGTTGTTATAACAGTTGTTGTATTAGATAGTACCCAAGGACATTGCTGGTTTTGTTGTGGTTTTTTTGTTTGTTGGGTTTGGTTTTGAGGGGGTTTATTACTGTTTGGAAAAGACCTCTGAGATCATTGAGTCCAACCTTGGATAAAAGCAAATGTACATACAACTTTGTAATTTGTGTATATGATAGATTTGCTGGTGGATTCTAAGAAGAAAAAGTGCTCTATAGCAGTAAGGAAATGTGGGTAGCTCAGAAGACCCAGAGGTATTTGTTCTATGCTGTGACCTATTTAATATATGTTCATCAAAATACACGAAAATGAAAAATTCCGAGTTGGTAATAACTTTATTTTTTGTGATAGCTCATGGTTTTGACAGCCAAATTCAGTATAATAGCTTAGTACTGCGTTTCTTTACCATCTAAAATATTAATACAAGATTGACTAAATATCTCTTCTAAAGTCTATATGGCCCAGAGGTTATTAAGAAATCCGGTTTTGTCTTCAGGGGGTTTAGTCTACTTTCCACACCTGCAGATCGCTTTTGTGCTCTCAGCTTTTGAAGGATAGGTCTTTCTCAAAGCAAAGGCAGAGCAATGTTAATAAATCACATCTTTATGAAATATTCATTAATTCAGTGCGTTCTTCACAAGGCTGCTGCCAAGGCAGCGTGGGGTGACGAATTACATTTTACACACAGAGGAAATGGTTGACAAGATACATTGTCTATATAGAGGGTTTCCTGAATGGTCACATACAAAGCTAACCAAAAAAAGTTGTTTACATTATTAAGCAAGCAGGACAAAAATACAGCTGTCTATACCCCTGCCAAGTTCCTGTACCTGCTCTTTTATGAAGAGTTTTCCCTCCTGGCTTAGTTCTACCTTTTTCTTGTAACAAATTTTGTTCTTATGAGGTGCTTTACTTAGAATGCCACTGGAAAGAAGTCAGATGATAAGGAAAAATTGAGGCAGCCTTGTGTCCTTTGTTACATCTTATAAGAGGATGTGGACTTGCCTTAAGGTCTGTCTTATTCATGTGTCAGCAGTCATCAGAAAAACACTGTACAAAACCATGCTGAATGTTCCTTCACTAGTGAGTGAAATGGAATCTCTTGATTGCCTTTTTCATCTCTTTAGCACTCTGAAAGCAATCCCTGGGAAGCAAGGACACTGGAATCAGTATGACTATGCCCTGTCTTACCCACAACTGTGCCCTAACACAACATCATGATAAAGGATGGTGTCATGAAATCACTCAAAGGGCATATTTTTCATTACAAGGTATATATCTTTTGACTGGCTCAGTGAAAGAAGGATTATGCAGATTTGCAAAGACTCAAAGGCAAAGTTTGCAGAAAGTAGCCATTAAAATGTAGTAGAATTCTTTCTCTTCAGGGGAGTGTACAAAATGTACAAGAATTGGCTTTTGTTTCAGACATAAAAGTCTGTGATTTAATTAGACTGCATCTTTATTAACTTATCTGGGGACTACACAAGTCATCATAATTATTTCCTCTTTCTGAAGGCAAAAGCTACCATACTCATACTCCACACCTTCTGGACCTTCAACAGGGTATTAGGAAACTTAGTGCTCTCTGCTTATATGGAGGTTTTGCTGAAAAAAAATATCCCTCAGTCTATCTACAAATACATATTAGCAGAGTCTAATTCTGTTCCTAAAAATTCCTTGGTGGTGGTTATAGCCAGGATGGTTCTCAATTCCATAAACTGAGATTGCGTTTTCCTTGATAATACATCAAGGAAACATCAGTTACTTTTGTTTATTCAAGGCAGATTACTAAACTGTTAATTTTCTTGCCTAAATATACATACATATATACATTGTCTAGTGAAACGTAATATTTTCCTATTTATCTTTGCCTTTTATTTAACATTAAAACTCTCGTATAAAAAAAAATCTATGTTGAATTGAATCATCCTATAAGCAGTCAACAGTCTCAGAGAGCACAGGTAATGCCTCTCCCAAGCAAATCATGATTGTAAGCCAGCAGAGTGCCTGTGAAAAAATATTCCTGCCACTTTGTCATCTGCAAGAAGCTCTGCTATTTCCTTTGGCAGCAGCCATAGTGCCTATGTGGGTTTTGTTTCCTTATCATACTCTTTCTGTGGTTCCTCTTCCCAGCAGATCCTTCAACTACCTGTTGTCCCAAACCTTAATTTAATAAATAAATTACTTGTATTTTTTATTTGACTGCAAAGCCTCATCAGGGCTTTTTTCACCTCCCAGACTGGGCTCATACTATTTCATGTCTTCTGAACTAACTGTTCAGACTCTGATGTTGTTCCTGAGTACAATGTCTGACACCTCCAGCTCCCAGCATCCATATATCCTGCTACACCAAGTTCCTGAGTGGTGTGTGACCCCAGCCTCTGTACTGAACGTTAACTAAATTAAGTGTCTAGCTACCCATGTTTTTTTGAAGGCTCCTTACAGCTTTCAAATGCATCCTATACGACCACATTACAAATATTGCAGCTTTTATCTCCAAAGATACAATATCTGAATCACAGTTTTCGAAAGTTCAGAAAAGAACGGGTTGCCAGAATGTTTTTTTATTTTGTTGATACTGTTAGCATTGCTGTAGGTTTGTTTGGGTTTATGTCCATATCACAACCTTAAAAAATATTAATTTGAGAACAACATAGATGCAATACTTTGACAATAAAATAAGTCCCTTTTAATTTTCATATTAGCATCCTTTCCATAAACAATGTTTGCACTTGGTTTCAAAAGCCTTTTATAAAAAAATCCCTTTTGTATTGGATAGGAGAAAAAAATTTAGTGACACCCTATCAGTGTTTTAAAATTGGGAATACCTGTTCTTTTCTTAGCTCTGTCACAAGTAGTCACTGTGTAGTTTTGAATGTGGTGGCTAATGTGAAGACTTTGAATTCTGAATTAGGTCTATGATGGTAAGCAGAGTACACTAGACTTTTTAAAAGAAGTCTACAGTTACTGACTAATCACATACTTAAGGAAAAAACTCGAAGAAGGTTTTGACTGCAATACATTTTAAAGTACTTACCTGAGACCAAATCCAGCTGATCACTAAACAGATCTTGTTTGCACATAAAATTACAATACCTTCTGTTTTCACAATTAGCATGGATGGAATTAAAAAAAAAAAGAATTAAATAGCAATTTAAACAAAACAACTTGTGTTTGTAACAAGAAAGTAAGGTATTAATTCTTATTTGCACTTTTTTGGCGTCCATATGCATTTCTGTTACCTTACATATAACTTGTTTATTTTGGACCAACAAGACGCAGTCCCCTAATAATCTTGATCAAATTCTCCTGAACTTCATCATTGTCACAGCACTGAAGTCCATGAGCATAAACTAGTAGAATTTACAAGAAACCGTCTACGGTAAAAGGACAAACATTTTCCTTTATGTAGCAAGGTCATGAGCAATGAAGGAAGACTCAATACTTTTGAAATGCATGATAATTAAAAATAAGAAGTCCAAGAAGTAAGTCTAATGGGAAATATTCTGTAATTTGTTTCGATTTCTAAGGTCAATTTTTTAACAAATTCAAACAAACTTTCATTTGAATCATTTCAGCTCACTAGGGAACATACATCATTGAAGTATCACTGAAGCATGTCATCTGGCTTTTGCTCTGCTCATAATCTCCCCATCCTTGAAATGTTCCCATACTGAGGTTATGAAAGGAGAGGTAAAGGAAATAATTTGGGTATCTGTATGCCTTCAAGCAACTGTGGGAGATTTTTGTTCCCTTGACACCAGCTAAGCTGGACAAACTGAGCCAGGAAATGTGTCCCTAAACTTTTATTCCTCTCTGCTGAGTGAAGATAGTTCTTCAATGGACAAATTAAGGCCCCATGCCCTTTAAAAAGTCAGCTGCAGAATGCTCAAATGAAATAGAAAGTTAAATAATAATTATCACTTTCATGTATTTTACGTTTGCAGTGAAAGAGAAATCAACTATTTACTCAAATTAAATTTAATTATATTAAAATTTATTTTTTTTTAATCTCTCTTTTATTTTTGGTCTTACTATAAATAGTACAAGCTAATTTAATAAGGGATTCTGATACTAATATTCAAATATTTATATTTATTACTGAAACTAACATACTTCTTATCTTGTTTTGCTTTGTGAAATGGCTACCCTGAATCTACAGTAAAATTTTGATAGTATTTTCTTCACATATACTTAAGGTACTGAGTTTATTTCAGCAAATTCATCGTTGAGGTTTTTTGACTCAGGTCAAAAAGTTGAAGTTGCAGCCTCACAAGAAACAGATTTGCGTAGGCTTTTCACGTCATAATCAGTTAAAGACATGGGCTTGTGGTCTGTAAGTTATCAGAAGTAGGATGAAAGCTTTCCTTTTCTCTTGGAGCAATTATAGCCAGAAATGGAAACTGACCATGTTATCTTCCAGGCCTGAGTGAGAAACCCATCTCCTAACATTTAACGTTAGTTTTCCCATCATGTACAAATGCCTACAATGGCATTGAGGTTTGAAAATCTGAAACGAGGACTAGAGAAGGCTCATGGAATCACCTTACAGCAGTAGCTCATGAGAATTTAACAAAAAGATTACGCATAGTAAGGGGGGAAAAAAGTGCATCTCTTTAATTTTCAACATCTTTCTATATAGTGACTTCCTTAGAAACCAGCAAGAGTCAGGGATTCGTATGTTGAGTACATATTCATCCACAGACAACAAAAGGCACTTCTGTCTTTTGCTGTACATATGCTTTCCTTTTGCTTCAGTTGTTGGTAGAAGGCCTAAGAATACCTTCAGGGTAAAGATTGTATTGAATATCTGTATCTGCTCTAATGGCATGAGTTGAATTAAAATACGTATACTGATTTAGATTTATAATTTTTGAATTTTTTTTCACTTTGGATAAGTAATTTGGGAATAGAAGCATGAAAATATTACATAATATATAAGATTTAATCTGAAAATTGCCCGGTAAAAGATGAATGTCATAATGTCCACTGAATGCTTTGATAAAATTAAGGAAGAAATAAGGACCCAGGGGAAAAGAATTCACATTTTGAAGGGAAACATACGCTCATGGCAGCAAATGGCAAATGGTGGTGATAGGTTTTGTAGGTTATGAAGTTTGATTCTTCACACTGTGTCTTGAAAAATCTAGTAATAGTGATTTACAACACGCCTCAGAAGTTGTGTCACTGGGTTTCTGTTTGAAATTTAAAGAATCAGCTTAAGAGTCAAATAGAAATTGGCTATAAAGTCCTTTCAGTGCATTTCTCCCAGGGAGCTATTTATATATATATAGGAGTATACACAATAATCAGACCAACACTACCAGTCTTATAGATTTTCTGAGCAATTCAACTTGGTGTTCATGGTTCTGACCTCATCAAATATGTTAATGTTAGTGTTAATCTTAATATTTTCTTGATTAATGTGAAAAAAACCCAAACCCTCAAATATGGGAGAGGGAGCGTGGTAAGCATGGGACTAAAAGCAGTTGATATTTTCAAACAAGAAAATATTATGAAGATCATCCGTATGTTGTGTTGCTTCTCCCCAAAGCCTGAGATATGTGAATAAGTATTCCTTCTTTGGACTTTTGAGTAACATTGAAAGATACAGTTTTCAAAGAAATAACTTTGAAAAATGACCTTGAAAGAATAATTCTGTCCATTTTGTTTATGTCTAACCTGTGTTAGTGATCCAAATTACCTGTGACCATGGTAACTTGATTCAACTTTAGCAGAGCAATAACAATGAAAATACTAGATTTTCAAGCAGACTTCCAAACTAACCCAAGAGTAAATCATTCACTGGACTGATTGCCCTGCTTGGGGAAAGTGAGAAATAGTCTCTGTTCCTCTGTTTGTCTTTTTATCTGAATGTTATGTTATCTACAGAGATAAGGGATGTGTATGTAATATCCAAAATCTGCTCAGTGACTGCTTGAAGAGTCAGACTGAAGGTTTGACTACTGTGCCATTTTTCTTACATAAGTGCTCAGAGGGTTCTATTTTTCATTATTGTTGTAGTCCTCCTTTACAAAGACACAGAGAAGTGTTGCTTCTAGAATTAGATGTTTGTTTTGGTAGTTGAAGATTTCAAATAGATTTATAATGAAGGTGTTGCTAACAGATACGATGTTATATGATCCATAGTTGCACTTTATTATTTGCTAGGTTGTGATGATGGAGGTAATGATTATGTATTGAATGTTTGGAGGTGGCATTTCTGTGGAATTGGAAGCTCAAGAGAATAAATCTCATATATGGCTTACGTATCAGCATTTTAACTTTTTAAAAAAACTCATTAGTAGCTTGTGGTCCAAAAATTACCATCTCTGCTAGAGAATCAGGGATTCCAGAAATGTTAGCTCAGAAAAAGACTGTCAAAACACCCCATCTGTTACTCAGTTCTGGCACGATTTGGAGTAAGAGGGTCTCTAGCACAGCCTATTTCCAGATCCTGGGACAAAGAACAGGTGAGGAGAAGGCATTTCTTGCTTCAAAAGTGTGGAACCTATCCTTGTTTTCAGCTAATGTATGGGAAGAAAAGTCTTTAAATCCTGTAAAGTTTACCTTTGTCTGGTTCACTCAAGAATTTAGGGAGAGACACTGAGGGCTCCCAGTGAGGCAAAAGAATAGGAATCTTTCTTAAAGTTATTTCATTTACCAGTTTGGAAAAAACATCACTTAGATTTGAAAGCCAAAGTTTTTACTGGGTGTTGGCTCACTCCATTGCAAACATCTGGGATTTCTGATCACAGAATCATTGATAAGCACTTAGCCCAGCCTCCTTGCTAAAGCAGGTTCACCTAGAGTAGGTTGCACAGGAACATGTCCAGGTGGATTCTGAGTATCTCCAGAGAAGCAGACTCCACAACTTCTATGGGCGTCCTGTTCCAGTGTTATGTCACTCTCACGTTAAAGAAGTGTTTCCTTTTTGATAGTATTGCAAGTTTCAAAATGAAAAGAGAAGTAGATGCATACCTCTCATCTCTAATCCTTTGTGCCCCCTAACACTAAAGAGTCCCTTTAGGATAACAGCCTTCCATCCGTGGTCTATTCTTCCCATATAAGCCATTATCTCAGCATCAGAGTTTCCAGGCTTTTCCACCTATCCCTGTTACAGTCCCTTCACTACCAAACTCCATCTTCTACCGAAGCAATCCAAGAGACAATGTCCAAATATTACAGACAATGTTGTACTGAAATTTCTTGACTGTAATTTCAGGATTTAATTTTTTTTAAAATGTTTTTCATCAACCTTTCAGTTAATCAGTGCTGATTGATGAATGTGATCTTCCAGTTTAATCATCCAGGTAGAAAAATAGTATCACACTCTGCAGTGACCTATACACGACTAATTCTTTTAAGCTGGATGTGCAAATTGGCAAGGCTCATTTTCTCCTATATAACATCCACTCCTGACAAAACCAAATTGTAGTAACAGGCCTACAAGTTAAATTTGACCTCTGACAGAAAGGGTTCAGTTTAATAGTACATGATTGTACCTCTTGTTCAGTGAACACAACACATCCCTTTAAGCCAACAAACTATTCTGAAACTGACTGCCTTCAAAGTTGGTTTTGGCTAATCTTTTTGTGTATGAGCCTTCCTGTAATTTTGTTGAGTGTACATTTAGTGTTCCAGAGACAAAAACCTTATATGAATGGCATTTTCAATTTTGTATCTTGAAGGTAACAGGCACGGTGCACTAGCTGTGGAAAACTGAGTCATTAAGTTTAGTGATGGCACAATTAGAACACTGTTTGGGCTCCTACAACACTACGATTTTTAAAGGGACTTGTTGGATTTATTTAAATTTTGGTACAATTTTGGGAAACTTTGGCTCTGAAGACTTGTTTTGGTTTACCTAAAATCCTAGTAACACAAAGCAGTTTCAGGGAAATCCAAATGGAAATAAGGAATAAAGAAGAGATGCCTTTTAAGCGGAAGGATCCCTTCCGGCCTCAATCATATAATGTTATGCTGTGATATTCTATCTCTGTTTGCGTTTGTTCTTGCTTTCTTTATTTACTTATGGATAGTTACAAAAAATTAGACATGGGAAGGAGACAATGTCTTGCTGACTATCAAAGTCTGGGAGAATCAAATAGTTGGTGTTTTCAGACAAGAAAAAGATAGGATAGTATTTATAATTTTTTATGGAATTTTGCAGCATCTATTTTTATTATTATTATTCATGGATTTATTTAATCTATTCTAACAAAGCAAATGTGAAATATTAAAAAGCAAGCTACAAGTAAGTATCAGTCACCAGGGATATTTGAGGTTGTTAAACAAAACACATTTCTGTATTTTTGTGTGGGTTTGTATGTGTGTTTCTCTATGCCTGTGTAAAAGAGAAAGCAGAAATAAATATCTTCCTTTTCTTTGTTATATTCATCTGTCCAACTGTACAAGCAGTTTTTTGAGGAGGCTGCTGCATGAAAAGTCTGCTTCTGATTTTATGTTGCTCTTATAACGGAGATAAAAGTCTAGCAGAAATTTACCAATGTTCAAAATTAACAGACAATATTTTTTACGTTTCAACACTCCTGTATGCTTGATAAATATCTTATTTTAGAACCTGAGTATGCTGTTTAACAACAGAGTCTTTGAACATTAGCATTAACACTGCTGTCCAGAACCACGGCCATTATCCTGCAATGCAGCAAATTGTTGACAGCTATAACAAAGCATCACACTTTGCTGCCTCGTAAGCCTGGGATTCTGAAATGTTCTCTGTTGCTGCATAGTTGATCAATACTGTTTCTTTTTAATGCTGCCACTCAAAACAATCAAAACAATCGGTTTGTCACCTGGAATTGATTTCCTCAATTTGCTTTCTTAAGCAATACCTATGAAGTCTGCTTACCTACCAAATATTTGAAGTTCTTTGTATTTAGTTGGTGTCTATGATCTATGAATGTGTGAAAAAATAGACAATTTCTTTGCCATCTAAGTGATCTTTTGTCACAGGGAAGCAAATAGTACTAGATGACATACTGCTGCATTATTACTTTATTTCAACTGTGGTTTCACAGCATTGTACAGCTCGAATGCAATACTTGCTGTATATCTACTGATTTTCAGCTCTAAATTAATGTAATCTGCAGTGCAGCAGTCATTCTGTGAATCCAAGGCTGTAAATTCAACTGACCTGTTTTCCAACAGACATTTGGTTTGTTCGAGTCTTCCTTGTTTATAGCTGTTTGGATCTTAGTCTTATGTGGAAACATCCCTGCTTGGAAAGTTACAACCAGTGCAGATCAGAATACTGATTCACTGCTGTGCAGCTAGTTTTCATATCTGACAGTTACATATGTGCAGGGGCCTGAAAAACTATTCAAATATCACATTAATATGTGTAAAGATAGGGTACTTCATGAGATGTAATTTTCCACAACATTCAATGACAGCAGCTACCCAAAGCTAGAAACTAGTCTATAAATACTGTTGGTCTGAGCCGATAGAGCACTATTATTTTATTCAATTAATTTTTCTTTTGTAGTTAGTCTGGTCCTTTTTTTATTGCCCTTCTGTTGTAAATACTGACCCCACCTTTGTTTTCATTAATAAAACTTGTTCATTTCAAGGCAGCAGAACATCTGGCTAATGCTTTTTAAGTATTCATAAGTAAAGATTCATTCTGTAATCCTTTCTCAGGGAACATCAAAATTAATCAAGAGCAGAACATGAAAATTTGATTTTGATGAAAAAATGCAAATATGAAACACCTCAAGCTTCAGTTTCAAGTACACTGTCAGCTAGCACTGCTGCCTTAAGCAGCAGTTCTGACCTCCTTCTCTACCTGACAGCTTATTCTCACCCTGCTTTGCTTTCTCCCTTGGGCTAGCAGAAATGTTTGTGCTGCTGCTCATTGAACTAGATCAAGGAACCAATCAGAGGTAAAACTGTTCTTTTTTTCCCCCCAGTTTAATTTTAACTCTGATCAGATTCTCAATTTGGTTCACCGCAGGATTGCATGAGCAGGAAAAGGCTGTTTACCTGTGGGAAAGGAAGGGTGAAATGCCAATTCATGTAGCATAATTATTATCTTAAACTGTAGTTTCAAGGTTGTCAGGAATTTACCTCATTCTTGCTGTTCACATACACAGAAGTTTGAAATCTTCTCTTTGAGTTCAATTCCTTGATTTAACTTTTGGTTAGCTAAGGGGTTTTCAGAATAATGCATGAAACTCCCCAGTTATCTGCACCATCTTATACTCGACAGGTATTTGAATAAACTGTATGATTCACAGAAAATAGGTTGCATATCACATAGTGAAAAGATGTTCATTTTCATGACATCGGCAAGTACTTTATAAGCTTCTTCTCAGAAACTTAATGAGTTTCACTATAAAACATTTTCTTTTCTCACCTCTCATCGCAGCTCTGCCGGAGAACCTCTAAAATGTTAAGACTTCAGAATTCTTTGAGTATTAAGAAACTTAAAATTGTTTCAAAACGTGGTAGTGTGTTTGGTTTACGAGCAAGGATTTCATATTGGGGAGGCTGCAGGAGTGGCCTCTGTGAAACGAGATCAGAGGCTGTCCCGTGTTGGGCACTGCCAGTTCCAGCTGGCTCCAAAATGGACCCACTGCTGGCCAAAGATGAGCCAGATCAGCAACGCTGGTGGTGCCTCTGTGATAACATGTTTAGGACAAGGTAAAAAGTGCTGTGCAGCAGCTGTATGAGAGAGAAGTGAGAAAAATTTGAGAGAAACAACCCCAGAGACACCAAGGTCAGTTAGGAAGGTGAGGAAGGAGGTGCTCCAGGCACTGGAGCAGATATTCCTGTGCAGCCCATGGAGGAGATCACAGTGAAGCAGGTTGTCTCTCTGCAGCCCAAGGAGGACCTTGTTGGAACCAATATGCACGTTGCAGCCTGTGAAGGACCCCATGCTGGAACTGTCTGTTCCTGAAGGACTGTACCTCATGGAAAGGACCCATGCTGGAGCAGGGGAAAAGTGTGAGGAGGAAGGGGCAGTAAGGATGAAGTGTTCTGAACTGACCACATTCCTACATTCCTCATCTCTCCCGTGCTGCTTGGCTTGGGGAGGAGGTAGAGGAGTCCAGAATGAAGTAGTGAAGTTGAGCTTGGGAAGGAATGAAGGAGTAAGATACTTTTAGTTTAATTTTTGTTTCTCATTATTGTATTCTACTTTTAATTGCCAATAAATTAAATTAATCTTCCTAAAATTAAGTCTGTTTTGTTCATGATGGGAAATGGTGAGTGATCTCCTTGTCTTTATTGTGATCCACGAGTTTTTCCATCTCATTTTCTCCCCCTTTGCTGCTGAAGAGGGGTAGTGAGAGACTAGCTTGGTAGGTAGACATCTAAGGTTAACTCACCACAAGTAGTTATAGTAATAGCTGGAAGTATATTTTTGGCACTTTGGTGAAAATGAACAAAAATTCCATCTTGAATTGGACTTGTGGTATTTAATACACTATTACTCATTCTACAAAAAAATATCTTTCATTTCTGTTAGAGGTAAAATTTGTATCTATGATTAAACTACCAATTTAATTTTTGATTTAAGAACTGTCTGGAACTGATTTTGGAATTCTGCTCTTTTCCAATGCCCTTGTAAATGATCTTTAAAAATGGAATAACTCTCAGATGTTGTCTGTTCTTGAAGAATGTATGTTCTCTGGGAAACAAATTCCATCAAAAGAGCTGCCTTTGTAAAGATTCATCTTAACTTTCTGATTCTTGAAATCAGTTCAGGAAAAGATCCAGCAACAAACAAACACAAACCCAAAATCACAGAACAAAAATAACACAGAAATTTGCTTTGAATTTCAGTTGAATTTATAGAATTTGAACGTCTCAAATACCTTTGGTTTGAAACTCAGACGTTAAAATACTTAGTATTTAAAATATTCTCTGTGTTCTGTTCCTACTTTCAGTATAATTTAAGTAGTAGAAATGAGAGTTAAGGTCCTAACAAAAATTGACACAATAGCGACTAATGACCAGCAGATATTAGGAACATTATGTCTGTCATTCAGCAATTCTAACTGGAAATAGTATGTTTATATGCTTTCCTTAGAAAAAAGTACTTTTATAAGAGCAATCCAACTACAACATAGTGAAATTTCACCTTGAGTTTGATAAAGTAAAGATAAGTTTTAATTTGTTTGGAAATTTGTATTGAAAAATTGCTTCATGAACATCTGTATACAAACGTAGTAATGAATAAATTTTAATGAAAAAATATTTAGGACTTCTGGAATATTTCTGATTAGCATTCTTGGAATTTATACCCTCAAAGGTTGATAACAAGACTACCCTGGAGATTACAGTTGAATTTCAAGAAGTGGAATAAAATTTTGTTGCTTTATTTGGGTTGTTTATTTACTTTAGAATGTATTCAAGTCTCTCAGTTTATGTATGGGTTACAATCTTTTCATGTTACCTCCTCGAGGAAAAATGTTGATAAAACTGTGATCCAAACCAATTGCCCTTGTCTTGCCTGAATGGAATCATTAGCTACAAATATGTAGGGGATGATATGATTAACTTTTTTTCTGTGCATTTTTATCAAAATGCAATGAGATATTTGATAACAGTTTTATGAAAGTATTAATAAATCTTGCATCTGGAACAGTGAGTGCATGTCCTACAAATTAGGATTAAAATTAACAGCCCTTGTGAAGAGAGCGTGGGGAGTTCTTTCAGTGAGCTCATCAGTTGTTTTTGATCAACATGAGAATTAAACATCTGACTTCTGAGAGGAGTCCTTTTCAGTTTTTGAAAATTTGGTTTTACTATTATACTAAACACACTTTCATTAATATTTTAATGTATAATGTAAAAATAAAACCCTCCATCAATTACATTTCAAATCTGCTTATATTAACTAGGATGTATTCTTAACTACCCAAGAAGCTTAGATTTACAAGTACATGATTAGTGCCACAGCTAATCAGTTAAACAAGTAAGAAAAAGGTGTTATTGACTTCTCAGGGACTACTAAACTTGCTTAAATGTTCTGATGAATAGAGCCCGCATAATCTGAATGGACTGGAGAGCAATCCGAACACTCCCTAATTTAGAGGATAAGAACAGAGCTGAAACACACAGTAATATATTAATTCTTATCATCGCAGATAAGACGGAGCTTAGTTCTTAAGGGAAAGCTAATTGTCAAAGTCTTTCATATTAGGCAGAAAAAGATATGGTTATGTTGCTCACACATCTTTCAGATAGCTTTCCACTCTGTTGGAACACCTCTATAAGGTTTCAGTTCTGCAAAGAAAGTGCTCATAGTCAGAACAAAAGGAAGTAGCCTTTTCAGTTCACTTTAGGCTGACAGATTTTAAAAGGACTTGAGACTAATTTTTGAAATTTGAAGAAACACAGGCAGGTAACCAGCAAAATGATGGTAAACTTCATAGTAGTTAGATCTGAGGAGAGTGGTTATTAAATGTCTGATGTAGAATACATAATTGAAAATATACAGAAAATTGCTTTTTAACACCCAGATCATCTTATTAGTTTCACTAGTTCTGCCTTATTTGTTCATATTAAATGAGAAAGTCAATACAAATTGGATGGAAATATATTTCAGTGTTTGAGGAAGAAATACCGATGGGTTTGGTCTGGTTTAAAATGACTAAGTCAAGAGATTTGTGGATGCATATGGTTAACTGATCTCTTATTAACAATTTTATATCACTATCTGGTAAATTTAGCATCCATGTAAATGTCTTTTTTTAAAAAAAAA
>VWPV01018926.1:0-14833 GCA_013389885.1 Geococcyx californianus
TTAGGATTAGGGGCTAGGCTTACGATTTGGGTTAGGGGTTAGAGTAAGGAAAAGCAGTTAACAGTTAGGGTTACGGTTAAGTGTTGGGGTTAGGATTAGAGTTAGGGTTAGAATTAGGGTTAATATCTTCTCTAGTGAAACAAGCACAAATCCCAGGTTTTGTAGGTCTGTTAAGGATTTACCAGGTGAAGCTCCTAGCAGGCATCAGATTGGAGTGCCAGCACCTTCTCTTTGGGAACAACCTATGGCCTTTTACACTTTTAGAGCTCAGCTCTACTGAGGAAATTCATGGCACATGTTGTTAAGGTTAGAGTTAGGGTTAGGGATATGGTTAGGTTTAGGGCTCAGGGTTAGGATTTTATTGAGGTTAGAGTTAGTGTTAGGATTTGGGATAAGATAGGTTTAGAGTTAGGATTTGGGTTAGAGGTAGGGTTTTGGGTTAGGGTTACAGTTTGGATTAGGGGTTTAGGTTAGGCTTAGAGGTTAGGGTAAGGTTTAGGTAGCCAAGGTTAGGCATTAGGGTTGTTGTGAGGTTCAGGGTTAGAGTTATGGGTTAAGATTAGGCATGGGTTGCAGTTCCGTGCGCCACGGCCAGTTCAGCGCCTTTTATTGTGCAGCGTGGACCTGCGGGGAGACCATTGCGGTTTCTCAGTGCCCTCGTGTGGCCGCACTGTAGCTCTCTCGCGCAGCTCTCTGCTGCCGCCGTGTGACCGACAGTCGGTACTGCAGCTCGGGCGCTGCCGCTCGGCGCCTCTCCGTTCCATTCAGTTCGGCTCGGCTCGGCTTCGCTCGTCTCGATTCACAGTATCGTAAGGTTGGAAGAGACCTTTGAGATCATCGAGTCCAACCTATGGCCCAACACCTACACCTACTACTTTCACCTACTCCTACTTGTCAACCACACCATGTCACTAAGTGCCTCATCCAAATTCTCTTTGAACATTTCCAGGANATTCGGTTCCACTCAGCTCCTCTCGGCTCTTCTCGGCTGTTGTGGGCATTTCTCTGCTCCTCTCGGCGTTTCTCTGTTACCGTCAAACAGGCTCTGTAAATTAAGCAACTGAATTTTCTCACAAAAAGTTACTTAATGAGCAAACAAAAAGGAGCAAGTTTGAAGTTACAGGACCACTTTACAGCAAATATTTCTTAGTAGCAGAAGGAAGTTTCTACAGTGGTATAAAAGTTTGTTGCTGATGTCAGGAATGATGTGAGTAAACTAGCCATAACAAGCAACTTCAGTAGACAAGATTTCTGTGAGCTTCTATTTGTGTCGCTACTGTTCTATCATTCACATCATGCAATGGACAGTGTAGAAAACTGCCCAAGGTCAACAGAATCTGAAGACCTGGATTCCTCATGGGGTCCCATCTCCACTGTTTGGTTGTCTTTGTTGCTAACTGATTTGTTCAGATACCACAGTGTTGCAGGGCACAAACCCAGAAGGTTTGTACTGCTTCATGGAAACCTGATAGCCTATAATATTAACTTTCTAATGCTGGATTCCTACTTTTCTAAACTGTTAGTTCATTTACATTCTGCCAGAAGAACACGTGTTCCTCCAGGCTGAGAAAATAATCTGTAAGTATTGTGGGTTTCAGACTACAGAGCAGTCCCAAGGGCTTATTAAAAGCAGCTGTTATAACAAAAGGCAAAGATCAGTAAATGTCTCCCCTGCATGGATTTTTATGGTAGAGTCAATGCAGAAATAAGAGACTCCAGTTCTTGTCAGCTGATTTTTGTTTTGGAGGAAACAATGTATATGTGTTGGAGGCAGCCTTCTTTTTGGAAATAGGTGGAGAAAGGCTTTTACAGAAGACATAAAGATGCATCATATCAAACTCAGAGCACATTAAGTCATCACCAGATTTTTTTGAAGGGTCTTCCTGGAAGACCTTTCCAGGGATCTGTACATACTGCCCAAAAGGAGCTGGAAACCAGTCTGTCAGTAGTACATACCTTCATTGTCCTTCTGCAGGCCCAATGTACGGGAGAAGGTTATCTAGGATAGATGGTAATGGCATAAGTTAAGAAAGATCTTGAGTTGCCCAAATTCACAGTGTCAGTGAAAGACATACTACACAAGTAGCTAAAGTAGTAGTTTGTTCTTGCTTTACCTGTAAGCTTCCCCTCAGCTTTATCCCAAGAGGGCATCTAGAAAGGCTGAGAAGGAAATGGAGAAATAAAGGCTAAGCATTGAATATTGACTAGCTTTGCCTTACTGATCTGTATGCTTGCTTAGCATAGTCTGAAGTTTAGGAAGGTGCTGTGTTCTCCGTAGTTTGGTGGTTTGGTGGGTTTTTTTGTCACAGCTTATGTAACACTGTACATAACATAAGGTTATTCATGTGCTGCAGTTTAAGGAAACTCCAGTAGAGTGACGTCTCTGCTTATGTCTTCCAAGTTCGTTTGTTTTCCCATTTAAAACTTTGCAGAAGTCTGTTGAATTCTATTAGAAAATCTCATGCCCTTTGTGGATTTTTCATCCCTACCTTTCCCTTTTCAGAAGGAAGAGCTGGGACTCTCAAGAACACTTACTACAGCTAGTTAGTGATATTCAAAATCTTTTCCCAGTCTCAGAAATCATAATTCTAAAGTTGCCATGCAGCATGAATACCAGCTTGCTGGAGAGCACAAAATTACCTGTTACCCCTGGAACAAAGAAGACCTGTTTAGTGATTTGTACTGATACGAGGCCCTTAAGTATTTTTCACAGATTGCGGAGAGAGTTTGCAGAGCCCTAAACAGCCAGTTTTCTTTTTCATTCAAAGATCAAATGCTTCTCTTCTATGCGGTATGTAGAGAAGGAAATTGAGGGGGAGAGGTGAGGGAATATCAGCTGAAAATATTTCTTGTGAATCAAATATCCAAAATCATTCCAAGACTAAATCTACTGTCCATTTTAAATGGTCAGTGCCATTATTTTTCTAATGCAGTTGTTCAGGTGGTGAAGCATTGTCTTGCTAGATTTGCTGGCAACTGCAGAATAATAACAGTATAAAAGCACAAATTAGTGGCTGGCGCAACAATATTGATTTGCAAATTGTATAGCTGTGTTGAAAAGTTGTATGAGAAAACTGGTTTTTTTTCCCTTTTCCCTAGTCCTGCAGAACATTTTTTCCATTTCTGCAGAGTGATTTAAGCTCTTAGTTTTTGGTATTTAGAAGACTGATGCTGTGTACAAAAATCTGAGCACAGAAATGTTGCTTTTGGAAAGGTATTGTAGTTGAAATTGGAGAGGTGTTGAACTATGGCAGACAAGGAAGAAACAAAAGTACTGAACCTTCAATTTTTTAATGTAGTTTCCACTCCATGAAAACAGCTGTCTCAGAAACTTATCTACTGTTCTGAACAAACTTCATAATGGATCCACACAGCATAATGGATCCACACAGCTTTAAGCTGGTCTGCATGAAAAGCCCTGTATCTTAAGGGATTTCTATTATTCATATGCTAAATAAATTACTTACCTGTTCAGTAGATTGAACTCTGCAGAAAACCACTAGGAAATACAGTTACTGAGCACTCTCTTCTAGAGTGTATTTCTGTCTCAAAAAGCTTTATGTTTGATCTTAACAAAACTGAATCTACTAGGTTCAAGAATTCCTCTTATGTAGTATGGAGACTACACTTAAAATAGGAGAAATTGGGGAGGGGTAATAAATAGTGGATGTATTTCAGACTTTGCAATTGAAAAAGAAATGGCATACTCTGTACAAACTTCTAAAATGCTTTTTAATTAGTATGTAAACAGCAGGTAGACTCTGCTATGTCTCAAATTTTTCAGTTGATAGCATGTCCAGGACAGGGCTTGTGGAGGCATGCTTTTGCAATAACTCATCTGACTGGGCCAGAGTTTCTAGGTAGTGGCCTTCTGGAAATCCTTTTCTGGGTTGCGAGGCTGTAACAGAGGAAAGCTTTACCTCTGAGTGAGGTAATAGTGATAAGTATTCATACAATGATGATAACAAGTATCCAGAGGAAAAGTTCAGGTTTAACAGATGGAGCTGGAAGACTACATTTCTTCCTCCAAATTTGAGGTGAGCTGAGAGTTAAGAACATTGAGAGAAACATGCTATAGAGAAGTTTGGAAAGATGGAAGTACTGAATGCTTAATATTCCAAATAACTTCTGAATAATGGAACCTCTTGACTGGGATCTCAAATTATACTTCATTTTGCTTTGGATATCTGGAAATGATGTGTGTGTGCTGTATTCATTCTCCCATTTCCCCAACACCCAAGGGGATTTCTTAAACCCTGTAGCTGAAGGGTTTTTCCACTGGTTAGAAACATTCTTGTACATTGTGTAAGGACTCACTGTTTGCAGCTCTTTAAGGATTACTAAAATAATAGGCAAACTATGATTATACTACCTATACTAATTATTAGAAAAATGAGACAAGTTCAAATTTTATGATTGCTAAATATTCAAAACTGCTAAATATTGTTTTCTTTCAAGACTGAGCTTCAAATTAACTTCACTTTTAATTTAAGCAGTCTTATGAAATTGATTACAATATTTTGGAATATTTTAATTGGTAACCTTTAATATTTTGAAATAATTCATATTTGGAAGCTGGTAAAGACATTCAAATGGGAAGAAATATCCATAATTCCTTAAAAGGAGTACAATTGCTGTAAAATATCCTTAAAAGAGTTGTGACACCTTTGATCAGAAACAGCATGGCCAGCAGGAGCAGGGAGGTGATTGTGCCCCTGTGCTCAGCCACACCTCAAGTGCTGTGTTCAGTTTTGGGCCCCTCACTACAAGAAGGACACTGAAGGGCTGGGGTGCATCCAGAGAAGAGCAGTGAGGCTGGTGAGGGGACTGGAGAATAAGCCCTATGAGGAAAGACTGAGGGAATTAGGGTTGTTTAGCCTGGAGAAAAGGAGTCTGAGGGGAGACCTCATCGCTGTCTACACCTACCTGAAAGAAGGTTGTGATGGGCTGGGTGCAATTCTTGCAAGTGACAAGCGATAGGATGAGAGGAAATGTCCACAATTTGTGCCAGGGGAGGTTTAGACTAGACATTAGGAAGAATTTCTTCACTGAAAGGGTGGTCAGGGATTGGAACAGGCTGCCCAGGGAGGTGGTGGAATTGCCATCCCTGGAAGTGTTTAAAAAATGAGTGGATGAGTTCCTTAGGGACATGGTTTAGTGGTGAGACAGGTACAGTTGGACTTGGTGATCTGAGAGGTCTCTTCCAACCTTAGGATTCCACGATTCTATAATTTTAAAGAAACATGCTCATACTAGAACAACAGTTAGTGACTGACCTTGATATGGAGCCAGGCCTCAGTGAGCTCTGTGCATCGCTTGCTCTTCTATTCTCTGTCACGTGCTACTATAACACATGGCATTGCTAGTAGTTACCTGAGCCTTCAGTAGGCCGCTTTGCAGTGCAGACAGGTCCTGTTCACTGATGCCTATGCAAGAAGAAACAAGTGGGGAGAGTAACAACAGGGAAACCCTAGGCACTCAATATCACAAATACTGAACTCGTTTGCTTTTTTTAAATTGTACTGCAATGCATTACCAGAGTTCTGTTTTAAATATATGAGTTTTCATCTTTGTAATTAAAAGAAGCAGTATGTGAAAATACAAAAACTATGTAATACCTGCAATCCAGCAAATGGCACCTTTTATGCCCAAACAAGAAATCAATTAGATGTAAATTGATAGCTTACAAGGTTTGTCAAATGTGATCTGCAGCATGAATTGTATTATAAACCATGTGGAGCAACAATTCAGTTGCCATAGAAACTTGTTGGAACTGAAACTTGCTGAAGAATGCAGCCCGTGACATTTTCCTAGCGCTAACCCTGTAATATTAGCTGTAACAATAGCTATGTGATGTGATGTCTCTTCTTTTTTCTCCTAACTTCCATTAACACTGGAAATGGGTTTATGGTTAACTCAGCAATTGCTGTAGTTGTTCTAGCTGCTAGGGATTACTCCATACAAATGATCATCTCAAGTCCTGATGTTGCAGGGATTGTGTAGGGAATAATAGACTGCAATTATGTATTTAGTATTCACATCCAAATGGCTTTGGCAGGCACAGGCCAGCTTCAAGAATCTGCGTGTACCTAACAGTTATACTCTGCTCTTCAAAAGCCCCATATAGCTGAATTCACCAGCTTCCACAACTCTACTCCTACACTGGATCTGGAGTGACCCTCTGCACTAACAATTAGCTGATTCAAATCGTGGATGGAAGTATTGGACTTTGCAGTATTTAAAATCTCAACATCTTCTCATTGCTCTTACCCTTGGGTTTGTTCAGCTCAGTGCATCTGCAAATTAGACATCTATAGCCTTTGAAAAAGGCTACCATCCTATTGTGCAGAGAGACATGTTGCTGAAGTTGAAGTCCACATTTATATCCACCAGCTGGATCACATGTAGCTGGATCATGGAAAGGCTACTCAGCTACTCTTCTGTGATTTGTGCTGTAGCGAAGTCTTTTGTCTTCAGACCTGTTAGCCCAGTACTTCTGCTAAAGTCACTTGAAATAGAGATCTTATTGAGCTGCTAGCATATAAACCTAAAACTTCGAAGTTATTTACTGCAATAGAGAATGTCAAATATTTGTCCAACTGAAATGAAGGGATATAAGACAGAAGTTTTGATCCAGCCTTTAAGTGGGCATGCAGTCAAGCAAGAAACCTCCTTAGTCATAACTGTTTTCAGCAGTTTTGTCCTGGAGAAAACTGAGATTTGGCAAGGAAAGGGACAGCAAAATCTTTTAAATGATGACTAGGCAGCCAGCCCTTCCTAATCCAGACAGCTTTTAAAGCCCCTATTAGATTAATAGAGAAGCCTACCTTGTTGACTTATTGGTTTGCTTACATTGAAGCCTTTGGATACCTAGACATCTAGACAAGGCATCCATGGATTACTGAGGTCTTTGTGGATGTGACAGCTAATGGAATCCCTCTTTAACCTTTAGTCTGCTGTTTAAAACACATTTACAAGTGCTTAGTGCTTTCTGCTTGGCCAAAATACACTACATAGCTGCATTCATTGCTGTTAATCAATGCCGAATCATATCTGAAAAAGTACTCTTGTCCACCCTGCTTCCTCAGTCAAACTAAATTTGATTCCATTTTCAGCATTCTGACAAATTGTAAGACAAATTGCTGCCATTTTCAATCTTTTCTTCTTTTGGGACTGTTGTTTAGATTTTAACTATTTATAAGGGCCCTATGATGTGCATTTTGGCTGGTTTTACCTCTTACTGGAAATTGAGACTGGAGTATTATAAAAACATAACTGGTGCATACAGTCTTGGGCTGTGTGTGCCAAAATAAAGAAAAAACTGGGGGGCAGGAGGAAGTAGGAATAACTGGAATGAAAAAGGTCATGTTCTCAGAATAAGTAGCTACAACTTTGCATAAGTTTGGAAATTGCATCTATTTATGCTAATGATGAATTTGGCATAACGTAATTGCCAGTTCTCTTCAATCTAGAATTTAGTTATGTAGCCCTTCTGAATATCATGTAGAATTCTAATCTTGACCCCCATGAGTCTTGTTTCCTTTCTTTCTCTAAAGCTGATGTATTAATAAGGTTGGCTGGTTAGGGCAGAAAATTTGGAAAATTATTTGTGTATTTAAAGGGGCTGAGATCCTAAACACTCCTAAAATGAATGCGGTTATAGCAAGAGTCTTTAAAAAAGACTCTGTAAAACAATAATAATTTAAAAAAATCATTAAAACTATAGTTAATGGATATGGTGGATTAAGATCTCAGTCTCTCTTTGAGGCCACAGTTTCACCATCCAGAAAAAAAAATGCTCTGCTATGTAAATAATTCATGCAGCTGAGCCTTTAATTCTTTATGGAGCCTTGCAGAAGATGTGACTACCCAGTGTATGAAACTGTTGTGGTAAATAACTTTTTGGGATATTGTATCTTACTATTTCCATGGATCTGATAATCTGCATGGCCATAATAGTGAGCACTAATGTTACTGGAGTTAGAAAGTCTGGACTGGTTTCTGTTGTTGAGACATAGTGCGACTGTGTCAACAGAAGATTTAAAAACCTTTATAATAATAATATAATTCCTTAGTGCCTAAAAACCAGAGCTAAGTTTGCAGAGTTTATTTATACTTCACCTTTTAGTAGAATTGGAGTCAGGGGTGGAGAAGAGAATATGGAATTATATATACAGAATTATATAACTGTAAGTACAAATATAATTGGAGTGCTATTTCATAAAATTACAAACAAGACTAATGGAAAACTAGAGATAAAGAATGTCAGGAAATGTACACAAAACCTGATTCTGTGGGAATCGCTTTCCACAGCACTCCCCTTTTGACAGCACATAAAGGGCCGGATGCTCTGTTGGTGTTAGTTATCTCTCAGCTGAGTCAAAAGAGCTGCAGTGTTTACCAGCTTAGGCTCTGACACAGCCCAGCTGACTTCCAACTTGCACTTATGCCTCTGACACTACTTTTATTGGGGTAGGATATAAATGCATTCATGTCATAAATAGGAAAATGCCACAACTTTTTTTTCTGCAAGAATAGGGGCTGGCAAACACCTGCAAATCCCCCCCCTCAAACAAACAACAACCACCCCACACCTCCCTTGAATCTTATTTTACTTGTTTCCTGTATTTATCTCTGCAAACTTTTGCTTACAAGAATATTCCTAGAAAGAGAAGACTAAAATATTTGCACAAAGTGCTTGTGTGAGTATTTGGTGAATGACTTTGGGTACTCACTGTGATTTGAGCCATAAATCAATACCATGTAGGATAAGAGAATGAACATGAATGGTGGGTGATTGATGTAAAACAGCCTCAAGTTGGCTGGCATAAAATTGTCAGTTTACTCATAGTCTTAGGAGTTCAAACAGTGAATAAGGAGCGTATGTCTAAATTCAAAGTCTGGTCAAATGTTTTTCTACAACAAGATACGGTAAATATTTATTGAAGATTTCTGTTGTCATGAGCAATTATTGACATCAGTTTTCATGCATGTTTTGCAAAAATGATTTGAACCATGGTTTCATAGAAGAGCATACATAAAAATCTAAATCAAACCAACTTTTGCAGATTTATACTGTATTATCATTCCCGTTGCAGCTGACCACTTTTCAGGAATGGTTCTACTGATTTCAACAGAGTCATTTATTGAATAATGAAAATATAGTCTAATGCTGGGAATTCAGTAAGAAAATGTTTCAAATGCTATAGCTAAACACAGGTGTGCAACATCAGGTTGAGACAAACATTGCAGACATAAGGGGGTGTGGATGTGCTGTGATCATTGCATTCTGCATACTTACTATTATTTCTTATTTAGTCTTTTGGTCCTGTCCATGCTTTTCACATAAAGCACCTTGTAACAGTAACTTTACAGAATTGCCGCTACTTTGTTCTAGGATGTTGCTTCCAAACTTTAAGAACTGACTTTACATTCTCTAAAGCTGAATCTTAAGGAGCACGGATGTCTGTCTTTACCTGGTCATAAAATATCTGTGCCCAAGAGTGATGGAAAAGTTCTGGGAAAAATCTTTCTTACCAGCTTCATTGAATTAATCTTATTTGCTAGTACTTTTTTGCAGCAAGAAGCCTAAAAAGAGGGTCTCATTATCTGCAATATGTCACTTAGACTGGCTCAGTGCTAAGAGTCACTAAATCATTATCTGTGATAAGAGTAAATTGATGACCATTTTAATTCTACTTTTTATTTGCAAAAGATGTTCAGTCAGCACTATTGATGCGAATGCTCCACTGCCATCTTGTAGAATTTGCACAATGCAATAGATGAAAATTTTTTTATTGTCTTTTGTAATGTTTCAAGCAGCAATTCCTTTGCCTGTTAAATGTGTTTATGAGCATCTCAAACATTGAAAAATTACTCAAGAGTAAAATCTTAGATGCAAAACACCTTAGATCATCAGGTTCTTTTTGACTAGTAAGCCATGTTAATCGCTGTGCACCCCAGGATTATCTCTCAAGAAGAAAATAAACTATTTTGCCTTTTCTGAGTTATTAAGACCTGGCAAGTCATGTGTAATTGTGTTAAACTACACTTAGGTAAAAATTCTAAGCTGACCATGGTGACTAGTTTACTTTAAAAAAATGTGCAAACCAACTGAAAGCCTCTTACTGGTCTGGTGACACAACTGAGGATTCAAAAGCTTAAAAAGAAAGTTTGAAAGGCAAGCAATGACTAGGCACGATCATGATATTTCCAAAACAAAACAAAAAAAACCAACCTGCACAACTATAACAGTACTCTGTGAATGGAAATACACAGTCAGTAACATTTTCTAACATAATGCTGTTATTAGGCACTGAATTTGTCCTGTTTGCAGCCATTCCATATCATACAGGGGGAATTACGGTGGTAGAGTCTCTGAAATAAGCCAGCACTTAGTTTAGTTTCTATCTTGCTCATGCAGCTGAATCTCCCCTCTGATAAAAACAAAACAGAACAAACCACCAATTTAAAAAACCCTCAACAGTTGTTCTTCAGCTATCTGTCAGGGTTACTAGTAATGTCTACTAAAAGCATAATGAACTTTCTAAGTAGAGCTCTGAAATTTTCTACATTAGGTACAAATTGCATGCTGTTTGAATAATGCAATACGCTTAGAGTTCATGATTTTAGCTGAAGTTGGCAGAGTGAAATATCTCACAAAGGAAAAGCAATCTAGGTAGCTCCAACTAAAGCACAAATCAATAAGTGGAAGTCAGCAAATTTAAGCTAGAAATTAATTGTTAATACTGTGGATAAATGAACAATTGCAAAAGTTGCCTAGAATGCAGTGGACTTTATGTAGTTTGACATCCTTCTATCAAGACTCCCTCTCACTCTAAAGTTTTGAATAGCTGAGTTATTATCTTCCTCCTTAACTGGGAGTGCATGGTATTGTTGTGTTGCAGTAATGGAACACCACCTGCCCTAGAAAACAGTGTCGCTACCAGCATTAATGGGATAAAGGAAGGTGAATCTTTGAAAGATTCAATATTGGATTATGGTATACCAAAGCAGTGTTGTGGTTTGGCTCTGTAATTTTTGTTTGCCTAAGTTGATGCCAGCCATGTGTTTTGCCAGTTGATGAGGTCAACATAACAGACACAGGCACCAACAAAAAGAAGAAGCTTTTTTTGCTGTCTATTTTGAAATAATACAGTGATACATTGACCAGCAAAAAAAGCTAATTATATACAGCTAAGCAACAACACAAAGCTTGGTGATGCATCTAATCATTACTACACAGAATAAGCGATAGTGATTTAGAGAAGATTCATCACCAATTGCCCTAATACTTTACCATCATCCAGATCCGCAGCCTCTGGGGACCCTTGTTGTGGCAAAGATCTGGAGGGCAAATACTGGCAATTGGGAATTTCCAGCAGTGTGTTCACTGCATGGTTGAGGCATCCAACTTCAGTGCAACAGGGGTCCGGCTTTTATAATCATTTACCAAACTCCACAAGTCTTGATGACTTGCATGTTTCTATATGCAAAAACATCTGGTACCATCTCTAGTTGAATCTCATTCAGGACTTGGCCAGAGTCCAAGATGTGGTCCAAGGAGTGTACTTTTAAATGATACTGTCTGGTTTTATTTTCTCTTTTCTGTACATAACCCAAAGTTGCTAATTACTAAAATATATCTGCTGACAATAAAGCGGAAGACTTAACAAAAGCAAAATCTGCTGACAGTGCAACAAATAACTAAAATAAAGGGTTCATCAGCTTTATATTAAAACATTACCATATATCCTAAAGTTAGGGTTAGTTATTGATCACAAAGTATAGCCTTACAGGGTTCATCTAGAACTATTGTCTTGGGCTTGTTGTCCAGGCTTTGGCATATCACCATGGTAAGCCGTACATTAGCCTTCTCATTCAGCTTTATGGTTTGTCCCTAGCTATCTAGGCTGTGGTCTCCTGCAGATATCAATGTTCTGCAGTTTGAGGTATAGGAACTCAGCACACACTTTGGAGACTGCTGGGTGGTTTTGTGTGACTTATATACGCACTGGTAGTTTTGTTTGCCAGCTGTCAATAGTAGTTTGCAACCAAAACATGGACCAGAGAGGTCAGAGTTCTAAAATGAGGAATGTCATGGCCTGATGTGAGTCCTTGCACGGGGCAGGGGGAAGCTGTCTAGGCAAGACAAAATCTGTGCCTGCCTCAGGTTGTACTGTAGTTGGATTTAGACCTGCATTATGGAGAAGATGTGGGATGTTATAGTGATAGGCTTCCTTTTTCTGGTTCCAGTGGGAGAAGGCCAAACCCTCTGATAAGGGTGCTGAGCCAGCTTTAGCCCTCTTGAGCAATGGATCCGACTCTCACCCTCATTCAGACCCTTTAGACAAGTTCAGCCTGTTACAGTAGATTACGTTTAAGCAATTGGAAGTAAGACCTTTGCCTGCTGTCACTGTTTTGCCTGCAATGAATAGCAGTCCTGTGCACAGCATAAATTAATTTTTGTCTTGCCTTCTTGAAACAAGAATACCTTTCTTTCACCCTGGCCCTTTTAAATACCTTATGGCAACACAGACTCTTTGCCTTAGTACGGCCTTCAGCATCTTTTGCACTGTATGCTGTTTTCCAGATATCATGCACATGGATTTATTAATGTAGCAAAGATGATAAATTTACCTGGGGAACAATTTTCAGCCCAGATCTCACTGCTGCCTTTATTTGCTGATGGGCCTCTGTATTTCTTTGCCAACATTCCTGCATGTTTCTAGTTATTTATTTATTTTTCTAATGCTAGTTTCCTCTCATTAATCATTTTAAACCTAGACTAAAGTGATTTTCTCACATTACAAGAAATCTTTTATAGGGCATGGACCTTACGTTACTTCCTGAATATATTATAATATCTTAATTAGGCTACATGTTAAATAGTAAATACTTAATTAGATGACTTACTATTTCTGTCTATGGCAAGCTTAACCCTCAAGAACGATTCTGCCTAATCATATAGCACATAAATTATGGGTGGCCTGTATGTAAGCAGCTTTATAATTACTCAATCTGTCAGCTCTGATAGGACTCTTCCCTAGAGGACAATTCAACACCTGGTTACTAAGTATGAAAAGACAGAAGTATGTAAGGTAGATATACTTGTCTCATTCTTACCAAGCATAAAATGTGCTAGCTCTGATTTTTAGATTGGGTTTTTTTAGCTTTAGGTGACTGAAATACATAAAGCAATCCTCCAGCCCAATAGGTGTTAGTTATAATTAAGACTCTCTATATCTGTGTGTGTGGGAAGAGGAATGAAATGGGTGATGTAAGAGTAAGTTCCTCCCACACTGCATTACCTAATGAGAATGGGGGTGAGCCTTGTTGCACTGCAGTGATTTTTGTATCTCTTCTGTTTCTGAGGACCCAAAAAGTGGTCTGGTAACAGAATAGTGCCTAAAAGGAGGGAGATTATAGAATCGTAGAATGATTTGGTTCAGAAGGGACCTTCATTATCATGCAGTTTCAACCCCCCTGTCATGGNATTATCCTTATGGTCTCTGACCATACTGTTTGGTTTGAATAACAAGCCAGTGGCCAAAGACTTAAGATCTTTCTATTAGTGACAGCACTGGTATGCCTAAGGGTCAAAATAGTCCTCTGAGCCTTCTGAACTGAAAAGCCACTGTCCTAAATAGTTTATAATTGTACGTTTGATGGGAAGAACAAAGTAATTGTCACATTTTATAGACAGGAAATAAAAATGCACAGTTCTAACAAAATCACAAAAAGTTGGTGTTTAAATATTTAAAAAAACACAATTGTTCAAAATATTTTGCTGGACCCTTCTCCAATCTAACAGTACAGATTAAGACTGAAGAAAATAAACAGCTGATGCACAAGTCTGCAGGAAACCCAAGATAATTTTTCACAGAGCTGTAAACACAATCATTTCCTGCATACAGAAATGGTTTGAGAGAGGCAGAATTTTCTAAGGAAGAGTATTCTAATAGAGTATTTAGCAAACAGTAAGACCAACTGCACATTTCTTAGCTGTGTCAAGGATTCTTGCATGCCTCCATCCTGCAGTTTTGTATGTTTCTTTCTTCACAGATTCATCTTCTTACTGTCAAAAGAATTCCAGCAGCAATAGAAACTGGATCTTGCTGTTAATCCAGAATATGAAACAAGTAATCTTGATTATAAGTGCTTTCATCTCTTTTCTTTTATCTTATGCTTTTTCTTCATCACCTGAGTCTCCCCTGAAACCCAGATGAAGAATGCTTTGTCACCAGATATATTCAGACCTTTCACAGACAAATTCCCAGAATGCTTAAATTTGATATCTTCACACTAGTACCACCACTACTACCTCAGTTATCTATTAGACTGGGCACATTTCATCAGATTCCTGGCTTGTTTCTAGCCCCTAGCTCTCCAGCACACCCTTTTATCCCTTCTGCATCCTAAGAAGAGAAATGTCCTACTAGGAAGCAAAATTACAGTATACATCTTCATATCATAGAATCACAGAATCATAAAATCATAGAATAGTTTGTATTGGAAGGGATCTCAAAGCCCATCCATTTCGAACCCCCGGCCATGAGCAGGGACACCTTCCACTAGGTCAGGTTGATCAAAGCCTCATCCAACCTGGCCTTGAACACCTCCAGGAATGGGGTATCCATGACTTCTCTGGAAAACCTTTTTCCAGTGCCTGACCACCCTCAGAGGAAAATATTTCTTCCTAATATCTAATCTAAATCTATCTTCTTTCAGCTTAAAACTGTTCCCCCTCATCCTGTCACTGCACACCCTGATAAAGAGCCCCCTCCCCAGCCTTCCAGTAGGCCCCCATTAACTACTGGAAGGCTGTTACAAG
>VWPV01018928.1:0-27830 GCA_013389885.1 Geococcyx californianus
TAAAGATTTAATGTTTGAAGGAGTGCTGTAATAAACGCTAGCCAGAAAATGCTAATAAAACAAATATAATTTGACAGAGCTGGCTTATTAGATATTATTAATTGAATATGAGTTGTGAGTTGCACTTTTATATTTACAAAAAATAAACAAAAGTCTGATGCTTTAGCTGCCAGGAAACAAGTCTGTGATTCTATGGCTCTCTACGCAGTTGGCTCCAGAAGCTTCCAGTGGCTTCTGTCAGCAGCCTCAGGATTTTCTGGCTGGTGTCTGTGGCCTGGGTGTTCTGGAATGTGGTGGGACCACCTTGTCCAGGGTCAGTGATGCCCAGGGAGAGAAGCACAGTGGGGTGGGAGCCATAGCTGTGCTTCTTGGGATGCTGGGGGAGCAGAGGATGTCAAGGAGCCATTGGGGCAGGTATGAAGGGCTGAGTCCTTGAATAAAAAGCAACAACTTTGTGTCCCCCTAACTTGACTCTTCTGCATACTTCCGACTAGATAAGCAGAGAGCTGCTTATGCATTTCGAGTCTGTGACTCTGAAGTCAGAGGACTTAAACTTTTTGGGTGGCTGGGTGCGAGGGTTCGAGCCCCAGGCAGAGCTGGTCCCCTCGGCGCAGGGCCAGCAAGTGGCTGGAGCAGCCCCTGTGGGCACAGGCAGGTAGATTGGTGGGGGGCCCTGGGCAGGAAATGGAAGTGGCTGGGTCCCTTGGAGGGGGACAACGGTGCCGCCTGTTACCTGGGTGCTGGGCTGCGCTGGCCTGGAGAGGGAAGAGGTGGAGGACATGCAAATTAAAGGTGCGGTGATATGCAAATTAAGAGAGGTGGAGATACGCAAAACAATATCTAGACAACACCAAAGCCCAGTGTGCCTCGCCACACCAGCCACCTTCACGCATTCGCCACCTACCCACCACCCCCCTCCTCACCAGGGCAGCTGCCAAAGCCTGGACCCTTCAGCACTGCACAGGCATAGAAGGGTTTGGGTAGGAAAGGGACCTGAAAGCCCATCCAGTCCCACCCCCCTGCCAGGGGCAGGGACACCTCCCACCAGCCCAGGCTGCCCAGGGCCCCATCCAGCCTGGCCTTGAACACTTCCAGGGAAGGGGCATCCACAGCTTCCCTGGGCAACCTGTGCCAGTGCCTCACCACCCTCAGTGGGAAGAATTTCTTCCTAATGTTCAATTTAAGTCTTCCTCCTTCCAATTTAAAGCCATTCCTCTTCCTCCTATCCCTACTTGCCCTTGTAAAATGTCCCTCCTCAGCTTTCCTGTAGCCCCTTCAGGTACTGGAAGGTCACCATAACATCTCCCTGGAGCCTTCTCTTCTCCAGGCTGAACAACCCCAACTCTCTCAGCCTGTCCTCATAACAGAGATGCTTCAGCCCTTTGATCATCTTCATAGCCTCCTCTGGACCCATTCCAACAATTCCATATCCTTCTTATGTTGGGGATACCAGAAATGGATGCAATACTCCAGGTGGGGTCTCACGAGAGTGGAGTAGAGGGGGAGAATCACCTTCCCCACCCTGCTGGCCACACTTCTGATACAGCCCAGGACACAATTGGACTTCTGGGTTGTGAGCGGACATCGGCAGCTCATCTGGACCTGCAGTCACAGCTGAGGCCCTAGCAGCAGTCCCCAGTAGGGGCTTTTTTTCTGCAGGCTCTGTTGTGGATTAACGTCTCCAAAGGCAGCCAGCAGCTCCGGGCCAGCCCAAGGGGCTTGGAGGGCACAAGGCATCTTTTGCAGCTCCCTGTAGTCTCTGCACTGTACCTGGCACTGATGAGGCTGCACCTTGAATCTCGTGTTCAGTTTTGGGCCCCTCACTACAAGAAAGACACTGAGGTGCTGGAGTGCATCCAGAGAAGAGCAACAAAGCTGGTGAGGGGGCTGGAGAACAAATCTTTTGAGGAGCGGCTGAGAGAACTGGAGTTATTCAGCCTGGAGAAAAGGAGACTTAAGGGAGACCTTATTGCTGTCTACGACTGCCTGAAAGGAGGTTGTAGAGAGGTGAGTGTTGGTCTCCCAAGTGACAGACAATAGGATGGGAGGAAATGGCTTCAGGTTGCCTCAGCAGAGGTTCATATTAGGCATTAGGAAAAATTTCTTCGCTTGAAAGGGTCAGGCACTGGAACAGCTGCCCAGGGAGGTGGTGGAGTCGCTATCCCTGAGAGAGGTTTAAAAGACAGGTGGATGAGGTGCTCAGGGATCTGGTTTAGTAGTGGACAGGTACGGTTGGACTGAATGATCTCTAAGGTCTTTTTCAACGAAGTAATTCTATGACTCTGATTCTGTTCTCATTGACGGAGCTGGGGGTTGTCCTGGCAGGCTGAGCTGGCCATCAGCACCCCAGGGGGTGCTATTGCTGGCTGTCTGGTTATGGGACCATGGTTTTGGCTTGTTGACTGGTTTGGGAGAGACTATCTTGCTGGCTGGTTACAGGAGACAGGGCTCTTGTTTGCTTGCTGTCCAAGTGTAGGCGATCTGAGTAGAGATGCTCTGTCTGTCTGGTTGGGGAGAGATACTTTTGCTGGCATTTGTGATTAAAGGGGTAGCTGCCGAGCTTAACATGCCAGATGACAACTGAGGGAACGCATGGGTTGCCCTAAGGCGAAGAATAATACACAATATATAGTGTTTGGCAATCAGAGTGGAACATCTGGACCTCAGAAGGTCATGTGTTAACCGCCAGGTGGCAGAGGCGGCACAGTACTGGATGTCTGAGAATACTTCAAAGGTCCTGAATGTAATGGGAGAGGGCAAAATTGTGTCTGTGTGCTGTTGGATGGTTATATTTAACCTTTAATTTCAAGTTGTATATGAACTCCTTGAAAATCCCTTTGGATACCTTCTCTCATGGAGGAGGGGTCTCATGGTATTGAAATAAAATTTTTATGGTCCTACTCTTGTGTCCCTTTCTTCCTTGCTTGACAAACATCCCAAATCACTTTTGAAACAGAATTTGTAGCCCACATGGGACCCTCTTGTCCACTGATCAACTCCAATATTTCTTGAGGATCACCTGATCCACAGATGGGGTGACTCTGTCTATTTCTTTCTGATGCAGGCAGTGCACTGGGAACAACCAGAAAGAGGTGAGGTGGTGAGTTAAATTTCTGTAATTCTACATAATTCCTTTATTTTGAAAATAGGGAAAGATGTACGGATAGGTATTTTGTTAGCATAAATCTGGAATATTTGAAGCAAAATTGCCCATGGACTGTCAAGAAAAAGGGCTGTGGAATTGTGTCAAGACAGCTGGCTGGTTATGACTGCTTTTACACTGGAGACCAAAACTGGTCATCACTGGGCAGTTTTAACTTTGGCCACCTAAAGTTTTTAAAGCTAGTATTAGAAGATCATTTCCCAGCTCAAATAGGTTATTGCTGTGTTTGGGATGATTTGCAACATGATAGATCTAATGGTGATTATATCAGCCGGTCATATAAAGATAGGAAATAAGAACAAAACCAAGGTGTCTTCTTAGTCACTGCTATTTATGCAAGCTCAGGCAGCTGTTACTGATGTGTGTCTGGCTCCTTTGCCTCCTATCAACTCTATCATTCTTTTTCTTCCTTCTTCTGCACCTCCTCCTTTCCCTCAACAACTGTGCACGTTCTGCTGAAGGAGGTAATTATTACTTCTCCAGCAGCAGGGGCAGCTGCAACCGTAACAAGAGTACATGTGCCATTTGGTCTGGCAGATTTGGTTGTGTGGCAACAACAAATGCCCTGACTCTAGGAAGACCTGGAAAAAGTTCATCAAATGATTAGGGGAATTTTTAGAGCCTATGACCCTTAGTCTCGTGTTTGTTGGTTACAGGAAACTGTATTTACCCCTAAAGAGTGAGTGTTGATTTTGCAGAAAAGTAGAGTACAGGCTGCTGCTCTGGATGATAGGGCTGCATGGCTGGATGCAGAGCCAGACAGGAATTGTTGTCAGACCAAGGCAGGACTGGATACATTAAGAACATGTTGAAAAGGCTTAGAAGAATGGTTAATTGGATAAAGGAAAAAGAATGCTGACAAGGCATTAACTAGATCAGGAAACAATTCTGAATGTTTGGGGAAATTTACCCTGAAGCCCTGAAAAATGGTTCTTTGTTTGTCTTCTTATTTGTAGACCAAGCAGCCCCAGATATTAAGAGGTGTTTTAACCAACATTCTCTCGGTTGGCAAGGGAAGCTGACAGGGGAGATAGAAAGTATTGCAACATTTGTGTGCAATGGAAGGGTTGAGGCTAGGGCCACGCAGAAGAGAAAACAGCAGGAAGAGAAGACTAGCTTGTTAGCAGCTGCTTTGTGAGGTAGGAATTTTAGAGGCAAAGAGGTAATAATAATGGAAATAAAGGAAAGAGAAATCTAAATTGGACAAGTCCAAAGGATTACTGCAATGAAAATAAGAGACTGGAAAAGAGAATACCCTGTGATCCTGAGAAGTGGAATACAACAGCAACAAAGGGAAAATGAAATCAATCAGGAGTTGAATAAAAGCAAAGTACGATGATATTACCAGATCCTAAAGCCCTAGACGTGGAAGGAAATACAACAGTAATCCTCTCAAAGGACTCCGAGGAACCAATTATAGATTTAAAACTGGAGTCTGAAAAATACTGATGCAACTTACTCAACATTAACAAACCCCCATGAAGGATCAAGAATTAAGGGTAAAGTAAATGTCATAGGAAGAGAGGGTAAATCTACATTTGTATCCTGGACAGAGGAAATGGTGGCTTAGATAGGTCCATGGCCTCCTACATGTTCGTTTCTGCTGTTGGGATTGGCACCAGCAGATTTCACAGGGAGATATTCATTATACAAACTATAGGCAGAGATGCAGTGTGCGCCACATGGAATTGCATTCTGACTCCTAATAGTTATTGTACCAAAAAATCACAGTGGTCGTGTGAGCTGAACACAGGCAATGTGCAGGAACAACCACAAAACCACAGATAAAATGAAAAGAATAAATTTATTTCCATCACCTCACAATCCGGGACAACTCCAGGAAGCAGCATTTGGGCAGAGGAAATGCAAGCGGGAATGCAGGCACACCATGGAGCTCAGTCTTTGCTAGAAAATGTGAGCTGCTTTGTCTGCATTTTTTTTCAGGGAAAAGCAGAGCTTTGAGTCTTTCTCACAGCAGGGCTGGAGTCTCAAGCATGTTGTATGTCCCTGAGTTTCACAGCCCTATGTTATCTAAACACAGAAGTTCTGCTTGTCAAGCACACAAGGCTAAACAACAATTAATATGATATATGTTTTTCTCATCCTAGCTGCAAGTCACTTGAGTGTGTTCATAATCCTTCTTGCCAATTTTCTGTTATATTCCCACATTTGCTATAGCAACTCCAGAAGGGATAAAAATACTCCAGGAACCAAAGATGTACCTAGGATTTTATGATCCCAAAGTTCTGCAGATGTAGGATTATTAAGGTCAGCTAATTTGGTAGAGGCAGAAATGATGGGAGGCAAACCTCCTCCCTTAAAGCAATACCTATTGTCTAAGGAAGAAGGGAATGGATAAGACCAGTAGCTGAAGATTTTCTGCCAAGAGGGATTTTAACTCCTTGATTGTCTCCCTGTAATACTCCTGTCTTGCCAGTTAAAAAAACTAAACTAGGCTCAGATGGAAAACCAGTGTATATATTTGTCCAGGACTTACAAGCAATAAATAAATGGATAACTCTACTGCATCCACTAGTTTCTGATCCTTCAACAATTAGAACCATGATACCAACTAACACAAAATGGTTTGTAGTAACTGATTTGTGCCCAGCTTGCTTAATTATAATGGTGCATCCAGAATCTCAGTAATTTTTTTTCCTTCAACTGCAAGAGGAAACAGTAAATGTGGACTAGATTTCCTCAAGGGTTTGCAGGAGCATGAATTTTGGTTTTGAAAATCCTATTGGCAGATTCATAGGGCATAGGATTAACCATTAACTCAGAAGTAATACAGTGTGCGGATGATGTGCTAATAACAAGTACAAATTAGGAATATTACATTGAAGACATAAGGAATGCTGGTTGCTTTGGCTAATAAAGGCCATGAAGTCTCCCCAACCAAATTACAGTTCTGTAAAGAAAAGGTAGGGTATTCAGGATATTTTTTGTCAGGAGAGGGCAGGAAGATACGAGACAATTGAACAAAAACTATCCAAGATATGCCTAGGTCTACAACTACAGGAATAGAGCAATGGTTGCATACTGCACCACTCTCAATCATCAGGGAAAGTAGAAAAAATCAATCAAAGCCTTGAAGCTGTATCAAAGATTTGTACAGAGATTAAATGGCCAGATGCTATCTATACATATTGCTTTAATGCACATAAGGTGAAGGCCGAATAAATTGAGATTGACCCAGCAGAAGTATTGGAATTCTGAACACATACATGGCTGCAAAAACTAGTCATTCCAGTCTGTTGTCTTTTTTTCATCACTTCTGCTCCTGGAGACATCCCCAGCTCCAAACCTCTGGTGAATACATCCAGATTTCAGTCTCTGAGGAGATGAAAAAAAGTGCTTACGAAGAAAGACTCTTGAGGAAAGAACCAAGGGTGAGTATCAGCTTGAGCTGTACACCTCTCAGCATCCAGGAAGTACTTTAAGGTAATCGTCAGTGCTGTCAGAAATTTGTTTTCTGGGTTATGTGCTCCACTGCAATAACAGTCCATGCTTGCAAATGCTTAGGAGTGTTGCTGCAGAGGGCTGAAAAATATAATGTAGAAATCCCTATATATACTTCAACTTTCAAGATGTAAAAGTGAGTCTTGTGTTGGCCTTCCTCAGTTTCAGAAGGCTTAAGTCTGACAGTATTTTGGTTTTACTTCCATGGAGCCTAATTGCTTTGGTTTGGACCTGCATAAGAACTGCTCCATCAGCAGGGAGCTGGGCATTATGCTGTTCCATCCTCCCTGCCATGCAGATCTGACTCAGTCCTCCCTGCCACGAACTGAGCCATCAGGCCAGGAGGCCACATCTACTTCCACTGAGTGTAGGAGAAACACATATCAATCTTCTGGCTTTGCCAAATACACAGAAGAAATGCTTGCACTTTCTGAAAATCTTTTTCACTTCAGATTTTCAGGGTGTGTAAGAATGTAACCTATTCTGAAAAGGCCATAATTATTTGCTACCTTGTCCTCAGCCAGAGCTACCGTGTTAAAGAGTGTCATGACCAGGGAATTTTCAATTTGCCTTTAAGTTTGCCTGTGTTTCCAGCTTTGATCCTATAAACCCTACTTTTCAGCCTCTTTCAGTTTGTGGACCCCCAGATTTTTTTGCAGTGAAGTTCTGGTCCCTGTACAATGAATTTCAGCCTGCTGACAAGACAACTGTTTGAAATGCCCTATTCTGTGTTTGCTAAGCACTTCTAGTAAGAAATACAAAGTTAGATGAGCTGGATTTTATTTTTTTTAACAAAGAGTATGTCTGTACATTTTAAAAGAAGCACCTTAAAGCTCTTGATTGCTTTGATTTGCTGCAGGTACCATTTATTTCAGTTTCTTGTGTCTGGTAGCAAATCTTCAGGCAAAGGCACAAAGTGGCTTTTGCTGCTTTTTCAAGTGTTTTGACTGTCACATTCAATAATCCATGGTGCTAGAGTGTGATGAGGTGGGGAATCCCTGTCATAACCACCTTCAATTTTGTGGTTGTAAAGCTATTTTGGTGGCTTTTGTCTCCATTCTGTACTGTGGTGAAATATTTTCTTAAATGAGTCTGGCATAAACCTTTTCATAACCGCAGCAGATGCAAGGTTAACATATTGTTAATTGAATCCTGCAGGGAAATTGTAACCTATGAATTATTTTTGCCTTTCTAAATAGTGCTTATATGATTAGTTTGAGGATGGCAACATTTGTGAAATTTCCCAGGTTCATCTTCCACGTTGGGATTTTGCCAAGTCAGTATCTCTCACTGCAATGAGGCAAAGGAAAGCAAGAAGAAATAGGAAAAGATGAGGTGCAGGCCTTGAGGAGAGAGTGGGTGACTGCAGAAAAATCCTGGTTGGCAGGAGCTGAGAATCGCTGCTGGAGACAGTTTTGGCTGTTCCCCCAAGAGCAGGCTGGGCAAAAGACTGAGCTGGCGATACTGATGGCAGAGCTGTAGGACAGCAGCCTCTGAGCAAGGCCCAGGTGAAACCAATTAGGGGCTGAAATTTACCTGACTCTTGCAAATTATATAAGAGATGAGAGAAAAAAACCCACGGTTGACCTGCATCAACCTGTGGCACCTTGGGTCCTAACTTGACTTCTCCGATGTGTTGTCCACTCACAGAAACATTTCCTCTGAGTCTAGCAAAACTGGCCAGAGCATGTAGACTACAGGCACTGTGCTTGCTGTCCTTTATGTGATCCTCTAGTTAAGTTCTGTTCACATAGCAGCATGATTGAACCCACACATCTGAATAGCTCTGTAATAATCAGTTTGGTTTGATTGCTTTTTTTCAAAGCAAATGCAAAACATTTCACCCCATGTGAAGTGGTGCTAAATATAAACTGTGTAGTTGCTAGTGGTTCTTCCATATATAGAGTCTTCTTTTTCTTTTGTCCTCGTGGGCCAAACTCAGAGAGCTATGTCAGAGAATGCTATGCTTGACCTGAACGACTGGGATCCTTATGTTCTTGTTCCTCTCACCTGGCAGTGAGGTGAAAGTATCACAGTATCACAGTATCATAAGGTTGGAAAAGACCTTTGAGATCACCGAGTCCAACCTACGACCCAACACCTACACCTACTCCTACTTGTCAACTACACCATGGCACTAAGTGCCTCATCCAATCTCTCTTTAAACACCTCCAGGGATGGTGACTCCACCACCTCCCTAGGCAGCACATTCCAACGCCAATCACCCTCTCAGTGAAGAACTTCTTCCTAATGTCAAGCCTAAACCTCCCCTGACAAAGCTTGAGACCGTGTCCTCTTGTTCTGTCGCCGGTCACCGGAGAGAAGAGACCAACCCCTGCCTGACTACAACCTCCTTTTAGGTAGTTGTAGAGAGCAAAGCATCATGTAAGATGCCAGGTGGTAGATGGTGCTGGGACCTACAGCAATGGAACTGATGCCTTCAGAAGGTGCAGACTGAGCCTGTGCCCCAAACAGGGTGTGCAGGAAGGGTGAGAATATGTGCCAGGAATGTTGAGACAGGATGATATCTGCTGACAGACCATGTCCGTGGGGCTCAGCACTCATCCTGAGAAGCAGTGTGGCACAGTAACTCTTCCATGCATTTGCTTTTTGGTGGACCTGCCTGTGTAACCCCTCCGCCATAGCTGCTTAGCAGTAGCGGAGTTAGAGGTGAAGGCATGATATTCCCCCTGCTCCGTCTGTAACCCTGATCGGCCTCATTCAGCATCTGAGAGAGAGCTGGGAGGGAGCAGCTTGTGTATGAACTGTGGGATCTGTGACAAGCACTTGGATTTTAACTTGTCAAAAATAGGAGCTGAAGAAGATCTCTCTCCAGCTTGTTATTTCCATATTCTGAAGGCATGGGCCTGCTCTGCTGTGCATCACAGAGCAGCTCTTCCAGAGAGAGACAGGTGGGCACTGTGCGTGTGAAATCGAAGAGCTACTGTGAGTTTTTCTACTTGGGTTACTTTGAGCAGATGGCTTATGCGGACTAGACACTCCATTTGCTCCTTGATGCTATGCAAAGTCTCATCTTTTTTTTTGCCTCTTCAGGATCCTCCCTGCCATGCAGCGTTACCTGAATTATATGCTTTAGACAGAGCAGCAGCATCTGGTTTGGTGAGTCCCAGATAGTTCCAGCATCCCAGAGCAAAAGCAAAGACTGTGGTAGGAACTGTGAAACAAGGGCCAGTGGTGTGTGTCTCATGCGGAGGTGTCTGGGGTGCAGCAGAACTGCTGCTGGGACACCTCCCATGGCTCAGAGAGGGTATCCATACTGGTTTTCCTTTCATCACCCCTCTTGCTAAGCCCCCAACACAACAAAGTCTTCATCCATGTTTGCAGGATCTGGGACATTCCTTCCATCCCTTGAAAAGAGAAACTGAAAACATCCACAGATGCTCTGAAGAAGTGAGAGCATTCTTGGAGTCACTGGAGTCCCCTCGGGGGCACCCTGGGAACTCTAGAAACCTTGGCTCTGATTCTTGTAAATATTGGACCATCCTTTCCCCAGAGATACTACAGGCTGAAGAAAACATGTGTATCTTGTCTAATTAGGCCAAGAGCCTTTCTGTAGCGGTTCCTGATCTCAGCATGTTTCTGCAACGTGCTCTTTGCAATTTGTGGGTTACTTTAAATGGTCCTGTCACAAAGATAGCATCTCTAGTTGAGGGTCTGACATCAGCTGTGTTTGGAGACAGCCTAATGGCTGAGGCAAACTTTCAATCTGACTCAGAACAGTATTTTTTTATGGTCTCTTTGTGCTGGAACCTGGAAAACCAGCATGACAATGTGTCTCCTTCACTCTCTTTTCCTCTCACAGTGGTCTCTGATTAAACCTCAACTTGTGCAGCTTGTTGGTGGCTGTGGGGTGCCGCACAGGGCCGAGTGTTGTCTCAGAGCAAGGACCAATCTTGTGGAATTTGGATGGATTGAGCTGAAAGGGGGATAACCTGCAGGTTATCCCTGAGACAGAGATAGAAGGAACGAGAAAGGAAGTCAAGTTTCCTTCTCTCCTCCTGATTTGCCTTATTCAACATCCACGTGAGAGCTGGTCAGGTGAAATTTCCCCAGGTGGAACTTTCTGTGGAAACAGTGGCAAATGGGCGATGTTAGGAGCTGGGGAGAAACATCGGTGATCTGTGTCTGGGCTACCTTCTTTCCTGTGTCTTGACATGCGACCTCTCTGCTCTGGTCCTTGTGGTGAGGAGTAGCCTCTCGTCTGTCAGACATGCTGGTGTGCATCCACTGAGGTGAGTGGCACATGTGCGTAGGGTGCGGGGCAGCTTTAAGGATGGTAAAATGTCTGTCCACAGTTGCAACATAGCCTTTTGGTTTCTCTATGCCTTCAGGATCACGTAAACAAGCTGCAGCTGGCTGGACACTGCAGATCAGGGTGATGCGCTCTCTCTGGTGTGTTTGGGTCCCAAGTAGCACTGCTGTGCTGTATCACAGACACATGGAGCACGAGTGCTGCAGGACAGTGTGTGGGACAAGGGCCAGTAGAGCAGGAGTCAGGCAGAGCATAGAGTACTTGACAGGCTGTGCTTCGGGGCTGCTTGATAATCCTATGTACGTCCATGTTCCTGGTTGGCTGTAGCTGAGAGTCTGGAGTATGCAGGTTTATTTCCATTTCACAGCTCTCTGCAGGGCTGCAGAGTCCTTGACACTAGAAGGCCTTAATCTATGACCAAGGGTCCTGGTCATTCTTCTTGCTATGCAGGTACAGCCTATTTTGTCCAAAAGTCACTTGCCCTGAACATGAGGTACAGGAATGCCCTTATCATGCATGCTCAATAAGTTGTAAAGTAACTGTGATTTCACAGCTTTGCTGTTAGAGAAACAAAGCACATGACTCTCTATCACCATGTAAACATACACCTTTCTCTGTTTACCTTTTCTCACTTTTTTGCTTGCTATTGATATTTCTTTGATCAAGAAAGTTCAGAGTTCAATCATAGTTCTGACTATTCATTTAACAAAGACAGAATTCATATTCTTCTGAAAACGAATCTTCATCAGCCTCTGCAGCTTCATCAGTCTCTGGGGTCCTGCTGCTCCAACACAGAAGCATCTTTCAAGCTTGCTCCCTCTTCCTGCCTTGTGCCTGCACAGTTAAACTCTCATAAGAGCTGCTCAAAGTGTGTTTTTAAGAAAAAAATTCTCATGCATGAATAGTTGTAGGTGTGAATTGGACAGGTCAGCCAGCATGGCTGCAGGCCTCTCCCTCATCCCAGTGCTGCACACATCAGGTTGTACCTGCTCTGGCAGCAGGTGGTGTAGCCGGGGCTGTGCTCCTCTACCACAGAGGGATGGGTGGGTGGGTGGATGGATGAGTGGACCACTCGCAGCCAGCAGCATTTTCTGACCTGGGACTGGTACTGGGGCAGAGTGACCTCAGCAGACTGCAGAGCTGGCTCTGTGCATCGCCCGAGCTGTGAACTTATTTTTTGTTTCCATGCATTGAGTTTGTGGCATTTAGCTCAGCCACCTCCCTCCTGTGTAGAGCTAGGCCAGTGTGTCCCCCCGGGTAACGATAATACACATTAATAACAGTAGAAAGAGGTGCACTGTGAATGCTTACCAGCCTAGTGAAAGGAAGATGTGCAGAGTTAGTACGTATGAATTACTTTATAATACTTCACAGCTTATTTCCTGCTTCACGTGGTAGCTCAGGGTTTCCAGACTTCTGTGCTCCATCTGTGGCTCATGTTATACATGGAATGAATCTCCATTTTCCTTTCATGATGCCGTCAGTGGCTGAAAGTGGCCCTGTGCTTGCAGCTCACCAAGTAAAAAAGATTTTAGTTCATTTTCTAACTAACAGTTCTTGTCTTTTTTTGTTTCTCCTTCTTCTACTTGTGGTTTCTGTTAAGCCTCACAAGGTGTTTTTTGTCTGCATTAATCACACAAAACTTTATGTGTATTTGTGTAAAAAGGGGAAGTGAACTCTCTGGCTAGCCAAGGGTGTTGTGAACATTCATTAACCACTATTAGAAATTAGCATCTAACCTCAAGTAAAAAATTCGTTATATATGAAATTTGAAGGGGTTGCTCTTAAGAGAAGGCCACTGATTGATGACAACGCAAATTGTGCATGTGCTTTCATCTTGATCCTGGCTGCGATTTCTCCTTTTTGTTTTTAGGTAGTGAGGATGTAAGGGACAGAAGGAGCCTAATGGGACTTCATGTACTGCGTGATGTATTGGGCACTTACAGTCAGAAATATTGAACTCATAAATGTACTCATTTGCCCTGGAGTCACTGAGAGGGAGACTAAATACAGGACACTGCAATGTCACGGTCATGCAGAGTCACTTCTGTAACAACGGAGCTACAGTAGAAAGGCTATATTTTTCTTTGATTTTACTGCAAATCTGTAAATGAGCTCTGTCAGGCTGCTATCATTGGCTGGAGAAGGTGAACTTCTGCTGGATACGACTGTATGCGGACCCCCTTTTGCATTTTGTTTATCTGAGATCCTGAACATTTTGGAGTGCTGTTTTGAAGCAACCCTCTGCGTGCTGTCTGTTCTGTCTCGTGTCTCCACCACAGCACTGCCACCCTAAGCTCTACCAGCTTGCCCTTCAAGCATGAAGGTGAAATGAAGTTGAATGTGCATATCCGAGGCAGATGGTTAGCCCCAGTCTTGCAGCGGTATTTGAGAGAGATTTTCTTCATGTCATTTCAGCAGCACAGAAGGAAATGAAAGTGTTTCTTACTGTAAATACTTTTCTCTCTCCCCCTTCCTCTGCACTGCTGTGAGTCTGAAGACTCACTTCACTGCTTTTCTCAGAGAAGGCTATTTCTGTCACATCTTAGATCAATTTAGGCCTGTCCTATGCACATATGATAAAGGCAGCATGGTGCTAGGGTAGCCTTGAACAACCTTGTAAATTTTGGACTCTGGGAGCAGGAGGTGAGATGTACGTGTCATCGCTAAGAAGCCAGAGGGGCCAAGCCACTGGCTAAAATGTGGAATTATAAAACAGAGCCAAATTGTTTGGAAAACAGTGCAGACAACAACACAAGGGGTCTAGCTTTTCCGAAGAAATGCATGTATATGTAAAATTCCACTGTATGGAGCTTCTTTAACAGGCTGTGTCAATGTCTGTATTTGGAGAAATAGCATGAAAATAAAAGATTCCCAGCTGCATCTTGGGAATTCCTGCAACACATCTGCTAAGTGCATCTAAAAAAATCCAGATGTTGGCTGTAATGCTATGGAGGTTTCATTCCTCTGGTGAGAGAGACAGTTTCTGTTGCGTAGCATGTGTAATCCACCTCGGCAGTCAGTGCAAAATGCCAGTGTGCCTTAAGCCATCTCAACGAGAGCGAGCAAAGTACCTGGCCCTGTGTGACCAGGTAACGTTCACAGCAGTTCTTCAAGACTGGCTTTTCAGTCTCTTCTCTGGGATCTGCACTCCAAACAGAGCCAGGGTGGCTTTTGGGCTGCGTTCAGGCTAGTCTTGCAATGCAACTCAGCTTCCTGTAACCTTTATTCTTTGCCTGGAACAGCTGTACGGAGCCCTATCCTGCATGGCAAATACCATTCAGTCCCCAGAAGAACCCAGCAAAGCTCGGGCAGGCACCATATCCTTTGCATACAGAGGGAGAGCCTTCTCCCACATCTCCTGCTGGTGTGACTCTCTGTGAGTGATCGTTGTTGGTATTTCAGAAAACCAGCTGGTCTGCATGTGTGGTGCTTTATCTGACTGAACTGATCCCTCTTTTCTGGGTGGGGATGGTGTACTTCGATAAACTGCAAAAGGATGAAAGAAATAGATTTCACCTTTGCCCAGTCTCATTGTTAGCATCTTCTTAAACGAGATGAGCTGACCAGGAGATATTTTTGTCTCTCACCACCTCTCAATCCTATTCTCACACTTGCAGCTACCTCTAAGGTGTGGGACTTTGCAGAGTGCGTTGTGGCTCACGTTGGTTTAGCCCGAGTTCAATCACCCAAAACCTTGCAGGTCTATTTTGAAACATTATTCAATCTGTCCACCATGGAGTTTCTTTTCTTTTTTTTTTTTTCACTCTTGCTTCTGACATCATTTCCTGAATGCTATATTCACTGAGCTCTGTAGCCAGATCGTCTTCTCAGCATATGATGCAAGGAGCTCTTTAAAATGGATTTCAGCTCTCCTTTTACTCTGCAGTGCTTCCTGGTGATAATAACTGTTACTCATGGTAAGTGGGATTTTTCTTTATGAAGTTGGCACAGGTTTTCCTAGGTGAGCAGACACCTTAATTCTGCCCCAAGACCTTCTAAGGACTCTACCAGGTTTGGGGATAGTGTAACTGCTAATGCATGAAAGGGGCAGTCAGACCAAAGTAAGACAGATTATTTTTTTAGTAAACAGATGATAACTCACAATATAGTACTTTCTCAGTGTACTGTGTCTGTGAAAGCGTTTCAGTGGAGAACGTAGGTTTTTGCATGCAGAGTGCTGTCTGGAGGGGCTGGAGAGTGATATGTTCCTGCTCCTAATGCTCACTGTGACCTTGGGTTGGTCCCCAAGCTCCTGTTGCCCTGCCATTTACCCATCTCTGTTTTGCATATAGCAACTTAATAACGTGCAAGGATACTATAAGACTTGTTCAAGTAAAGACTGCGACCTTACTCTTTGGGTAAAAACAGCTATGCAGGCAGCAGTTGTTTTTGCTACGCTGTGTATGAGATCCACAGCATTGATGCCCTGAGGATCTTTCTTTGCTCACTTTCTCAGCTCTGAGGTTGCTGGTAGATGATTGTGTAAAATTTAGAGAGAGAAAAGACCAGCTGCTCAGCTTTTCATTGCTCCATATGCATGGTGTGCACACCACTCCCATGTAATCAGAGGGAAAAGCTGGCCTTTATGGAAGGCTTCCCACTCCTCTAATTTTCAATTACTAGTCAACCCAGCCTTTCACTAGATGTGGGTCTGTCCTCTTACATCTCACCTGAGCATTTGCTTTTCTGGGAGGCAGCCAAGAAAGGATGGATGGACATGGTAAGCTCGCTGCCTACATTCTGTGCCTCTGCTTTCAGGCTCTGTCACCTGGACTGGTGTGCTCAGCGGTGGCTCAGCAGTCTTTTCTGTGGGAATTCAAAGTCTGCAGAACCTCTCCAGAATGAGCAAGAGGGACGCCAGATGCTTGACAGCTGTCTTAAATGATACTTTGTTGGCTGAGTGCGGCACTTCTGCTGGCAGATGTCTCAACTTGCAGAATGGCTCTCTAGTGCTGAAGAGTGTGGAGAAAGAGGATGAAGGGAAGTATGAGTTTGTTTTTCACAACACCACCAGATTTTTTGCACTGGAAGTATTTGGTAAGTGGCTTTCTTAGCAACAAATAGCTCTTGAACTTGCGAGCCTGGCTGGAAGCCAGTGCCTTAAAATTCTTCCTAAGAAATTGCTCGAGCTCTCAGGAGCTATAGGTGCCTCTGGAACAGCTTTGGAAGCCTCTGGCACCTCAGGGAGCAGTAATGGTGAGTATAAACTAAGAGATGGTTTTTGCATCCACATTGTATGTCTCTCCTGTTTATTGAGCCTGTCTTGTAGTATCCAGTCAGTTAACTACATGTCATTTTTCCCTGATGTAAGAGAGAGCAACATGACGTGTTTGTGAAGTTGAGCCTACAACATGTAGACAATGTAGCTGGATATTTCAGTCCATTTCCAGAGTACTTTTCCTACTGCCTCTTGCAAGAGCTCTCACTGACCAACAGCATTTTGCTGGATGTGGACACCATTCCTTAAGGAGTTAACCTTACCTGACTTGGCTCTGGATGCTTAACTGGGCTTCTGTGCAGATCTGGATTGAGGTGTACTGGGTTTCCCTCTGCTTCATGCAGCCACCGAAGGAATCTGTGAGTGGCTTTCCCATTCTTAGCTGCCCATGAGCAGCTTGGAGGTTAGCACCATCTGGGGCTGTTCAGAGACCAGCGATAGGTACCTTCCTGTGCCAGTCTCCCTACTGTCCTCCCGGCAGCCTCAGAATTGCTGCTGCCTTTTGTGTGCCTGCTCATCCATCTGCAGGGTGAGAAGACAAAAAAGAAGTCACTTCTACACAGGATCCAGCTCATTGCTTGGGTTAATATGGAGGAGAAGGCTTAACTGGGTTTGCCCCCCTGCTGAATAGTGCTCCAGCCAGCCAGCAACCATTGCTCTGGTTCTTTCCCCCACTGTTACTTTCGCAGGGAGCTTACACAAGCTTCTAAGAGAAACTGAAGCGTATGAAGTTGTAATGAAAATGTCTGAGCAAACTGGTCTCAGTGAAGACAAATGAATCCTTACAGCTTTCGGGTGCAAACAGGCAGAACTGCTGTGGAGAGTAGGTCAAAGATGTGACTCCGTGCATGAAGATCAGGGGCTTAGACTGGAAGTAGGCAAAGACTGCAGAAGTGTCCTGGGTTTAACCTCCATTTCAGTGGATTTACTTTGGGAACTTTTAGGTCCTCCTTTTGTTCTCTTGCCACACCTAAGCCAGGAGAACAATTTCACAGCAAAGGTATTCCTGGAGGCAGTGAATTTTGGATGAAGATGATGTCCTAGTTGAAGAAAGTGATTTCTGAGCTGATTTACACAGAGCTTTGCACAGATGTTCTCAATGTGACTCTTACCATCATAAAACCATACCACTTCTCTGCCTAGTCTGTATTTGCAAAATGGCAAATATGGGAAATAGGCTGGCTTCTTGTAATAAACTGTAGGAGAGAAATTCAGGAAAATGTAGTAAGATTGATGATTCATTACTTCATTTTAAATTGTCCTAGTTGGTGTCATTCTAACTGCAGGTGTCTGGTGTTGGTGCCTACATTGGGCATGATTTGTACTAGTTCCTCTCTAAAACGGAAGAAGAGGCAGAGTGACAGTGGAAGTACAGACCTCTGGTGGAGAAAAGGGCTGAGTCTCCTCTGGAGCTACAGTTATTTGCTGGTTAGAGGAAGCATCTGTCTGGCAGGTGCTTTTGGTGTTTCCACTGTCCTCTCAGGTCAGACACTTTTATCTTTTGTTTTTTCAATTTCAATAAGGAAAATTAAGAGACACCAGATTTTTGTGGCATCCCCAAAATAGGGACTGAGAGTCACTACCAGGGCTGGGTGGGAACTGCTAATCATTCCAGGGCTGGGGGCAGGCATTGGAGAGTCTGGTTTCTCCGTGGCTACTGGTAAAGGGTAGTAAGACTGCTGGTAAGTGCAGTCCAGCTCATGTTCACTGCTGAGTCCACTCTTCACCTCTCTCCTTCCTCCCTGTTGCTGTTGACATGTGCTGTGTGTGACCAGAGCCAGCCATTGGTATCCAGTGCTTCCCTAATGGGACCGGAGAGTTATCCTGTGACGCAATCAGCAATGAGAGCACCAGCTTTCGGTGGCTGCTGAATGGCACCGCGTTGAGCGCCCCTGAGGCTTGTGTTAAGGATGGTGGAAAGAAGGTTCTCCTGGACAAAACCGTGCCTGGGGAGTTTGTGTGTGAGGTTTACCATGGGAACAGCATCACAAGGACCAGGCCTGTTGTGCTGTCTTGCAGCTATGGTGAGTAATGGAATCTCCAGAAAATCTGCCTTTTGGTGTCTTGCAGCAGGAAACTGAGGAGTTGTTGCTGTCTGCATAATGCCGAGCTCTTCTGTCCTCTGGCAGCTGCCTTCCAGACTTAGCACATCTTCCCTTTAGAAAGTGTCCCTTTGACTTCCTTCTCCTGCTTACATCTCGGGCTGACACAACCTACAATCACAGAAGGGATGAAAGTTTGTTCAGGAGATCCTTTTACCCAGCTCTGCAGCAAGGATGGATGGCTATCTGTCTGTTTTCCTACTTTACAGGGACGCTGTTTCCTACTCTGACATTTGTCCATCACTCAGACTGTCTTCCAGTTTCTGCAACACCCCTGTAAAAAGGCCTCTGCTGGTTTAACCCTGTTGCTGCTGGGTTCAGCTGAATGTTTTGCCTTGCTCGTGTTCTCCTTATCTAGGCCAGCTGCACAAAGATTTACCAGTCTATACAGGTGTTTCTCCATCAGCCCCACCATCAGAGGTGGAGTAAAAACACAAGTCATTTACTTACCAAATGTGGTTTTTTTCCCTCTGTGTCCCTGCTTGGATAAGTAGTTTTGTGAGAAGGGTGTGGCTTCACCCTTTACAAGCTATCCGTAAATGCAGAATACTCTGCCTAAATGAGGCCATAGTTTAATGAGACAAAAAATCCAGATCCTAGGACTGATCAAAACTGCCAGAACCTCATGATGCAGTGCACTGGCCTGCGTTGTAAGCTCACATTTATTAAAAACAAAAATATATAACCTTGGGTATGGTTTCTCTTGCATCTTCAGCAGCCAAAGTTTTTCTCTTCCCTGACAGTGAAGATGAACGTCAAAACTATATCAGGGTGGCATAATTTAACCGTAAGGCTTTTGACTAATTTAGCTGTAATTAATTTAACCACCTTTGCTACTAGATAAATCGTACTGTGCAGTAACACCTAGCATTTTAGAAATTGTCTAAGACACTCCAACTCTACAGCAGGTACTGTCTTTCCTTGTATGGCTGGACTACAGTTGCTTTGAAAGCAAAATTACTAATTTATTTACTATATCATGTGTGTTACTATTCAACAAAAATGCCATGGACTGTTTATGGCTGATTGTGTTGGCACCATTGGCCAATCTGTAGAAGTCTGGCATTTGTGATTGTGGAGCAGTGGTCTTAATTTTGTCCAGTTAAATTATCAGAGTTTGTTCAGCTTAGTCAGACCCAAGGTGGCTGAAGCACTGGAGACTGAGGATGCAAACACCCATCAGCTGTTCAGTTGAGCCCTGCGATAAATCAGATGAGTGCTGACAGCTACCATTGTTTATTTTGGGTGACTGTCCAGTTCCCTGGGTGCAATAATGGTTCCCCATTTCTTCTTGAAAGCCCACAGGGCAATTTAGCGATAGCTCTGTTGGGATGGACAAGTGCATGGACACGTATTTGGAAGGGTCTGAGAGTAAGAAAGAAGCAGGAATTCTAATTTTTAGTCACCAAATGTGACCACATTTATAAAAAGTGAACCAAAGCAATTCTAAGTACTGGTAAAATGAATGTAGGAGAGAAATTATTTTAATTAAATTAATTAAAGACATAGTCATTATTTCTGTGCAGTATTATTTGCTCCAGACAAAGGGCTGAATGTAGGTTTTCCCACTGAAAGTATAAGATCTATGTAAAAGCACCTATTTGGACAACCTGTTGGCTGATTTTGAATAACTGTTAGCTTAAAACAATTTGGCAAAAAATACCGTAAAATTCCCAAACACCAAAGGGCTCTAATCATGCAGGATCTAAAGCAGAGGATTCAGAAGTTAATAAGTCAACATATAAAAAAGGCATTTATTGACTCACTATTTGTTTTATGACTTGTCTGTTACCAATTTCTAACATAAATATTTTATCTGAAAAAGACTTTTTTTAACAAATGGCAAATTTTCAGGAAAAAATATTCAGCAAAAAGTATTTCCAATATTTATTTATACCTTTGGCAATATTCTCTAAGCTTTCACAAGAAAGGAAATAAAATTATTAAGGAAATGATTTCTCATTTCTTGGAGGTTTAATTTGGAGTCTAGATTTTTTGAACTTGGTAACTGTTTTGAAAGAGAGTGGGAGAATCACTCTCAAAATACTTGAAGTGTGTTTGATTTTTTCACACGCAGAAATACCTCTCCATAGTTGTTTCTACTGCTCTGATAAGCATGTAGACTTTGACAGTGTGTAGTATGTCCTGGAATGTTTGAAATACTTCCAGCCTCTGGGAATATGAAGCAAGTCATGCATTTGGAGTCCCCAGAACAAGCTCCAAATCAGCCTGCTCTTTTTTCTAGTGTGGCACTATGCAGGCACGTGCACAGAAGACATGAAGCCAAATGGGTGGATGAGTTTCTTAGGGACATGGTTTAGTAAGGAGACATTCACAGTTGGACTCGGTGATCTCAGAGGTCTTTTCCAACCTAGTGATTCTATGATTCAAAAAGGAATGGCTTTTAAGGAGTTTGTATTATAGTGATAGTTGACCTGTATGTTTTTCTTTCGTATTGGGAAGAAGAGTTTTTCTACTGGCTACCCCAGGTCGGAGCAAATTGTCTTAGTGGAGGAGCAAGTCTGGGCAGGTCTCTCTTTTCTGCAAGCCTGTGACGCCCCCTACCAGCTTCCCTGTTCAGCAATGGCTGATCCATCAACGCAGCCCTGAGCGAGGGACTCTGAACTGGGTAATAATTACCACTGACTTTTATGGGGCTTTCTGCTCAGCTGGCTATAGCTGTTGCCTCCTCCGAAGCATTTTGCATGATCCCAGTTAGGAAGGACAATAAAGAGGAGAACTTCCCCAAGTGGCAGTGAAGCTGGTTTCCTACAGCTCTGACCCTGGTGGATGTAGCCTCTGGCATCCGAGGAAGTGCAGGCTCTGATCGAACTTGCTATGAGGTTGGAGTAGTTGCTTTATGGCTGTCCTAAGTGAATTTTCTGAAGCCTGATACGAGCTCTGAGGGTAGACTCTGCAGCTTTTCTTTCAGCAGGAGGTGCTAGCTTAGGTCTCCTCAGCTACCTGTTTTCATAAAACTTGTAGCAATGTAGTATCTTTCAAACCATCACCTGTTAAATTTGATTAAAACTTAGAAATTGTCTTAGATGTTGCCGGTCAGAGTTAGGCAGAAACAAATGAGCACAGCACAGTCACACAGGCTCCTCTTCTTAACAAAAAAGTCTACACCATAATTAAGCGATTTGACATAAATTATAGTGTGTGACAGTTCATATCAGGTTCCCTGATCCAAATCAAAGCAAAGCAATAATTATGCTCAAACTGTCTGCAGGGTTTCTGCCATTTGGAGAAAGCAGCTTTCCCACCGTGGTGACTAACTTGTGTCCTTCTTACAGGAGACCTGCTGCAGTACCCGTGGTTTATTTACATCCTGGCAGGGTGCGCAGGGGGTGCAGTTATCCTGATGGTGGTTGTGTCCTCAGTCATATGTTGTTGCATGAAGAGGAAACACAAATTCATCCCACTGCCTTCAGGTGAGTGCAAAACGCTGTAGCTCCCTGGGGTGGGTCTCACAGAGGACTGTGTTTGTGCAGGCTGGGGCTGAAATAGCCTAAACATGAACTGGTCTCAGCTTGGAGGTTGCTTGTCTTCCAGCCAGCCCTCCCCTGACCTAGTGAAACAGAATGCTGCTTGCTGACAGGCAACAGTTAGAACTAGTAGGGGCTTGAATTAAGCCTTGCTTTTCCCTTTTTCAACTTGTGATTCCCACTATGTGCTCCTGGCCAGAAAGAAATACAGCAAAACCTTTTCTATGGGCAAGAAAATTGGATCGCATTCAAGTCTGATACTGAAAGGACCTGAAGGCTTCTAATGGCTGTCCTCTTTCAGCACCAGACCCTCAGCGCAATCTGCCCATGTCAATTGAGGTCACCTCAAGCTGTGATCCTGCCAGCAGGGCCAAGATGGTCTCTGACAGGTTGGCAGTGGCCCTCTGTACTCAGCATCTGCCTGCTCTGGGATGGAGCCAGTAACACAAGAGGAGGACATGTATGCATGTGTTGGTGGTCTGGCCTTGCGATGGACGTGTCAGTGCTGCTGGGATACGGGGGACCTCTTTCCTTCAAGTCTCTGATTTTGGTTCTACAGAGGAGGAGAAGGATGATGGACTAACAATGTCCGTGGTCTGCAGTGAAGGTGTGAAGAGTCCCCCCAACGGAGACCATGTTGAGGCTCAAGCTGCCCAGGTTGACTGCCCTCCAAAGCCTGGTGGGTCCTGCAACTTATTTTAAGTTGGACCAGTTTAGGAGGGTAGGGGACAGAATGGATGTGTGTAACTGACTGTAGAGAGGGGCCTGGGACTCACTAGCAGAAGGGAGGTACTACATTTTGTCCAGACAAAAGAAGTTGCGGCAGGCCGTTAGACAGTACCTTACTCATGCTCTGCTTCTGCGCAAGAGTACCTCTTGCCCTCACAGGGCCGTGAAATGTCAGCAGCCATCTCATCAGCATCCTACAGAGGGTACTGCCAGCAGAGTGCAGACTATCTCTTCAAAAATCTCTTGTGCTAAAATACACATCTCAATACCAGCAACCCCCTCAAACTTAACGGTTTTCCTGCAATTTTATCACACATTCTTCTCACCAGCAACATTTTATAAGACTTGGCATTGTTTTTCTAAGCAGTCAGTTTCAGGACAGCATCCACCAATGTGCTGTGCTAAACCCTGTCAAAGTCACAGGCTTGTGTATTTCCTGAGATTTGGGCTAAAGTAAGAATACAGTCGCATTTTAAATCCTTCAGAGAAGTTGAGAATAAAATGCCACAGCTTTAGTTAGCATTTTATGGTCAAGATAGTGGAGTGATAAAACCTTTTCAGAAATTTCCTGTTCTGTGAGTGCTTGATGTTAGTACGCCACTTTTTGCAATGTGTTTCCTTCAATTCTGTTTCACAAACACAAATGCTGGCAACACCTTCCCTAGTAATGCACTATCAGCAACTCAAGTAGTTCTAGCAAACATCATGAACTGGAGCAACATGACATAGGTCATAGCCTGGTCTCAGCACTGCTGTCTCCACTTCTTATATCCTTCACTGTACTACACACAGCTCTCAGCAGCTCAGCTATGCTTTTTGTCTAACCTCAGATGCTGTTTTTTTCTGCTTTCATAATATTAAATGCTACTCATGAACACAGAGCAAGCAAGAAAAAAAATAAGTCAATCAGGTCATTGTTTAATATTAATGTACTTAAAGTATAGAACTTTTTTTTTAATTAAAAATTTACACATTGTCAGTTTGATTAATAAAGTATCCCATATTTAAATTTTCTACAAATAAAAAGCAGAGGTGTGTAGAAAGACTTTAGATGAGAACATATTAAATGTGTGCTGTTAGCCAGCTTCAATTACTCAAATGTAACTGATTAGAATCACAGAATACTTTGGGTTGGAAGGACATTTACAGGCCATCTTGTTCAACCCCCTTGTAGAAGCTGGGACATCTTTAACTAGATCAGATTTCTCAGAGCCCCAGTCTACCTGATCTTGAATGTCTCCAGGGGTGGTATGTCCACTATGTCCCTGGGCAACCTGTTCCAGTTGTACCCTCACTGTAAAAATTTCTTCCTTATATCCAATCTAAATCTACCCTCCCTTAGTTTAAACCCATTACTTCTTGTACTGTCGCAACAGACATTATTAAAAGTCTGGCCCAACCTTTCCTGTAGCCCCTTCAGGTACTGGAAGGCCGCTAGAAGGTCTCCCTGGAGCCTTCTCTTCTCCACGCTGAACAACCCCGACTCTCTCGGTCTGCCCTTGTAGGTGAGGTGCTTCAGCCCTTGGATCATTTTCGTGGCCCTCACAAATAGATCTGGCTGTGGTATTTTGGTACATTTTAGGCAGCTGAGCCCAGAGAACTTCAGCAGCAAAGTGTGTAAAGCCACGATGGATGGCTGAATAAATGAGTAGTTACAAAGGAAACTGAAATTTGGGTTGCAGACTCCTGGGGAATGAGGGCTGAGAGGGTTAGGCAACATACAGCAACAGGGACTGGGGGAAGATTTCCATGAGGGTAAGCATAGAGCAGGCACTCATAAACCATATCTCCCTCCTTTTCCAGATACTGCCCGGACTGGTCAAGGCATTGAGCCCCAGCCACCAGTGGAAGAAAACTTACCAGTAGAGATGGAGCCTGAGGAAATGCTGCTTCCAGAGGTCATAGTTGATGTAGAAAGCCAGGAAAATGCCTTGGACTGTTCCCCGGATCCAGTGGATGACTGATCTGGCATGCTTGCTGTCTCACCCCGTCTTGAAGCCTATAATACTCATCCTTTGCATCCCATAGTATCATTGTGTGTAAGAATTAAGAATTGGTCTGGAAAAATGTAGCAGGGGAAAGCCATGAGGTGTCAGGCCTGCTAACCTCATTTAAAAAAAAAAAAACCAAAAAGAAAATTTAGGAAAAAGCACAAGCTGCCATGCACTGACAGGTTTACTAACAAACAAAACCGGGCAGCTCTTTGATGTTTTGCCTGTTAATAGATCTGTGGTTAAAATGTGGAGCCTTAGAGAACAGCCTGAAATGAGACAGGCGGTTCCTCCTGCTCTTTGCACACCAGATATCTTGCCATGTCTTTGCTAGCAAGCACTTCCTTTGAGGGTCATGGCATGACAGGTGGATTAAGGTAGCCTGACAGTCCCACAGAGAAACAAGAACCTGCCAGAAGTTTCCTGAGAAAGCTTCTTCTTAGGAGATTTCAAGGCATTTTTCACAGACCCTTCAAAAAAAAAAGCTCAATGAAGATTTCAGCTATCTGCTGTGCCGGGTGTTTATCTGAATCGCTCCTCTGAGCTCCAGGCCCTTTGTGATTTGGCCCTCACTGCTTGCTGTGTGGGGCTGGGAGTGGTGGTAGGGGCTGCTGCACCTCAGGAGGTGACGCTGGCTTGCTTGCCTTTCGATGCCCTGTAACGGCAGGGGACTATTGGCTGCCTTTCACCAGACCCTAACTCCTTGGGTTGCCATTGAGTTAAAATAGCTCTGTCACTAGCTTGCTTGCTTGCAGCAGAAGGGTGCCCTGGGGTCTGGGCGTGTAATTTTGGCAGAAAAGTGGATTAAAATGCTGAAATCGTTCACCAATGCGAGCATTAGTGCCTTTAGTGTAATGGTTTAGCTACTGCAAACTGATTAAGCTGGCCATCTGCCTGTGCATGTAGGCTTTTTCAGTGCTGTGTTATTTGCACAGGCAGCAGCAATTTATAGAATCTTTTAGGCAAGTCTTGCTGCTATGCACAACCTGTTCTGCTTAGGGGAGGTTTGCAAGTGGAGCAGCTGGGGTAAACCTGCAGAGTAGAAGGACGAGGGGAGGAGAGGGTAAGGACTTGGTCCCAGGTAGCTGAATCCATGGCAAAGCTGCTGGGGGCTGCAGGGCTGTCAGCCCACAGAGAGTGCTGCAGGTCACAGTGCCAGAGCAAGGTCTTGTTTCTACCCGGCGGCAGCGCCGAGCTCCTTGCCCCTACACTCCTGCCAGTGCTGGTCATGTGTGCAGCGTGTGTGACGCGCGTTACGCTGCAGCAGCAGGAGTGAGAGCTGTGAGTTTGACACCCCTGAACTAGTCCAGTGGGCTAGAAAGGCACAGAAGAGTAAACGCAGAGATGGTATAAGGTGGGGATAAAAGGGATGGGGAGGTCTGTATTGCATTCCTCTCTTCCCTTGTAATTCTGTCCCTGTTTTATATTGTGCTGACATAGTGCCATGAATCCCTTGGAAATGGATTTATGATATGCCTTGTAAATGCCACCTTATGTATGAGCTCTGCAAATACCCCAGCAAAATCAAACCCAAGCTAAACGCTTCTCCCCCAGGTGGCAGGGCTGGCAGGATGGCTGAATGCTTACCTGGAAGTCCTTCATGTCTGTGTACATGGCAAGCTCTGTAGCAGTGATGCCCAGCCATAGGTGGTTGTTTGCATTGTTTCCTTGTCCTGTGACTGTTTTTAGAAGATTTTTGGATCTTGTGTGCTGTGTTGGTGGTGATTCAGCCTGTCTCTGCTTTTTAAGGCTGCAGTTGGACTCAGATTTTTCCACAGTAAGAAGGAGATATTAATTCTTTTCCTCATGGTGCTGCACTTTCTCTTCTTAGTACAAACATTACTCAAAGGCCTTGAGCTGAATAACAAAAATCTGATGCTGAGCACTTGGGGTGGCAGCTCCCTGCAGGCAGCACGGTGGCAGCTGTGCTGGGTGAACTGTGACCAGTGTCACCAAAATGGGGGGACGTAGTCAGCTTTGCTGCTCTTCTGCACTTCTGGCAGGAGCAGGAAGGAGACAGTCGAGTCCAGCATGTGCTCAGCCTTCAAGGCTCTGAGCTGCACTGGGAAAGATGCCAGCATTTTGGGTGCTGAGGGAGACAGAGCTGGGCCAGCCTGGGCTAGTGCGTCCCAGCTCCAGCTTGCCCTAGTGCTGCCTTGCTGCTGCCAGCCCTGGGAGGGCTGGGGGTGCCCTGGCAGCTGTTAGTGATGCCACTGGTGTAACCCCAGGCTGGGAAGGGTTTTTCCCATTGAGATGGGAATCTAAAACTCAAGACATCTTTATGAGGAAGATAAGACACAGGTGATTTTCCATCCTTCCCTGCTGAAGATGCCTTTCAGCCAGGGGCAAAGATTTCTGTTACTGTGAGGTCAGGAGAGAAGTTGTGCAGCCTGTGCTCTTCACTTAACTGTCTGTGTCCATGCCCAGCTACTGTTCTTTTTTGGTGTTTGTTTTGGGTTTTTTTCTTTTCCCTGTGATGATCTGGTTCCTAATAAAAAGATCTGTTTTCTAGCTTGTTTTGTTAAGGTCTGTTATTTAATAGTTGTTTCTTTATGGTTTTCACTGAAAGTACAGGCTAGGTGCCAAATGTTCACCTGGCCAAATAAAGGAAAGGTGATAACAGGCTACGCTTACTAGAGCTGACTTGCATTGTCTGGGGAACAGAGATCATAAGGACATTCATTTGTAAGCCAGTCCAGAAGAGGCTGTAGGACAGTGACATATAATTAGTCCCCAGCAGAATGTGTGTGCTTATGTGCCTGCACATCCACGTGCACCAGCAGCTCACCAGGCCATGCTCTCGTGTCTTGCCCAAACTGAGAGGTGCAGGAAAAAAGACACAGGGAGGGGATCTTGCTTTACCCATTGTTACCATATGTATTTTTGGTGACATCTAAGCCACTTTACCTGTGAGAAAGGATGCTTGACTGCAGAGATCCTATCGGCAAGGGAGAGGAGACTCACATGCTCACCCTTAGATAAGTGAGCCCAGGTGGTGCATAAAACCAATGTCCTGGTGGTCTGTGATCGTGTAAAATCCCTTGAATTTACCATTACAGGGTTCACCCTGGAACAGTGGTGTGACTGGGCATAGGTCACCCTGTCCCGCAGTCTGGGAACCCAGCACCCCAACCCAACCAAGGTGCCCACTTCTCCAGCCTGTCCAGGTCTGTCTGGATGCCATTCCATCCTTCTGGTGTGACAACTGTCCCACTCAGCTTGGTGTCATCTGCAAACTTGCTGAGGCTGCACTCAATCTTGCTGTCTGTATCATCAGTGAAAATATTAAACAGCACTGGTCCCAGTATCGCAGTATCACAGTATCGTAATGTTGGAAAAGACCTTTGAGATCATTGAGTCCAACCTATGACCCAACACCTACACCTACTCCTACTTGTCAG